>CAUYRT010077701.1:0-37787 GCA_963574885.1 Lepilemur ruficaudatus | reverse complement strand
TTTTCCTGGATAGAGCTGGAATCCATTCTACTAAGTGAAGTATCCCAAGAATGGAAAAATAAGCACCACATGTACTCACCAGCAAATTGGTATTAACTGATCAGCACCTAAGTGGACATATAGGAATAACATTTATTGGGCGTTGGGCAGATGGGAGGGGGGAGGAGGGGATGGGTATATACATACATAATGAGTGTGATGTGCACCATCTGGGGGATGGACACACTTTAAGCTTTGACTTGGGGTGGGGGGCAAAGGCAATATACATAACCTAAACATTTGTATCCCCATAATATGCTGAAATAAAAAAAAAGAAGTTAAGAGATTTAATTAGTAATAAAAATAAAACCTGCCCGCAAAGAAAACTCCAGGTTCACCACTGAGTTCCAACAAACATTTAAAGAATTAGCACCAATTCTTCACGAAGTCTTCCAAAAATAAAGTACTTCCTAACTCATTCTGTAAGGCCAGTATTCCTTTTTTTAATATAAAATTTATTTATTTTTATTTTTTATTTCAGCATATTACGGGGTTACAAATGCTTAGGTTATGTATATTGGCCTTGCCCCACCTGAGTCAGAGCTTCCTGATACCAAAACCAGACAAAGACATCACAGGAAAAGAAAACTACAGATCAATATCTTTTATGAATATGGATACAAAAATCCAAAACAAAATACAAAAAAACCCTGAATCCAACCACATAAAGAATTATGCACTATGAAAAGTGGGATTTATTCCAGGAACATAAGGTTGGTTTAACATCTAAAAATCAATTCATATGATATAGCAATTGAATAAAAAACAAAAAACACATGATCATTGCAAAAGATGCAAAAAAAAGCATTTGACAAAACGCAACACTCTTTCATTATAAAAACAATCAACAAATTAGGAACAGGAAGCAACTTCTTCAACTCAATAAAGGACAGCAATGAAAAATCCACAGCTAACATCATACTTAATAGTGAAAAAAATGGATGCTTTACCCTTAAGATTAGGAGCAAAACAAATAAGGACTTTAGCATCTCAACATTGTATTGGTGTTCCATCCAGGACAGTTAGGCAAGAAAAAGAAATACGAGCCATTTGAATTAGAAAGAAAAAAAGTAAAATTATCTCTATTCATAGATGACATGATCTAGTATGTAGAAAATCCTTAGGAATCCACAAAAAAATAAAGTTAATCAGGCTTGCAAGATTTAAGAGCATATACAAAAATCAATTGTATATCTATATGCTTGCAATGAACAATACAAAAATGAGATTAAGAAAAACAATTCCATTTCTAATAGCATCAAAAAGAATAAAATACTTAGGAAAAAATTTAAAGAGAACAAAACTCATACTCTGAAAACTACAAGACACTACTGAAAGAATTAAAGAAGATCTGAATAAATGGTAACACATCCCATACTTATGAGTCAGAAGACTTAATATTTTTAAGATGGTAGTACTCCCCAAAGTCATACAGATTCAATGTATTCCCTATAAGAATCCCAGCTAGCTTTTCATTAGAAATTGATAAGCTGATTCTAAAATTTAAATGGAATTGCAAGTGACCCAAAATAGCTAAAACAATCTAGAGAAAGAACAGAGAATAGTCTTACATCCTGATTTCAGATTTTACTATAAAGCAGTGGTAATCAAGACAGTGTGGTAGTAGTATAGAGGTAGACATACACCAATAGAATGGAGATTCCAAAAATAAAACCATGTCTTTAAGGTCAACTGATTTTTGACAAGGGTGCCAAGATGATTCAATGAGGAAAGAAGTCTTTTCAACAGTGTTGGGACAACTGTATGACCACACTTAAAAGAATGAAGATGGCCCACGCCCCACACTGTATATAAAAATTAACTCAAATGGATAAAAAACTTAAATGTATGAGTTAAAACTATAAACCTCTTACAAGAAAACATAAGGATAAATGTTCATGACCTCAGATTTGGCAAAGGATTGTTATTTATGACACCAAAAGGACAAGCAACAAAAGAAAAAAATAGATAAATTGGATCTCATCAAAATTAAAAACTTTTGTGCTTCTAAAGACATCATCATGAAAGTGAAAAGACAACCCATAGAATGGGGGGAAATATGATAAGGGAGTGGTATCTAGAATGCAGAAAAATCTCAAAAATAAAAAGCTAAAATGGGCAAAGGATTTGAATAGACATTTCTTCACGGAAGATATACAAATTGACAGTAAGCACATGAAAAGTTGCTCAACATCATCAGGGAGATGCAAATCAAAACCACAGTGAGACACCACTTCATACCCACTAGCATGAGTACAATTCAAAAGTCAGAAAACAAGTATGGCAAGGATATGGAGAAACTGGAACCCTTGTACATTGCTGGTGTGCAGTTTAAATGATGCAGCCACTTTGGAAAAGTCTGGCAGCTCGTGAAGAGTATAAACATAAAGTTGTTACATGACCCAGCAACTCCCCTCCTAGGTATATACCCAATAGTAAGGAAAACATATGTCCACACATAAACTTACATAAAAATTGTACATGAATTTTTTTTTTTTTTTGAGACAGAGTCTCACTCTGTTGCCCGGGCTAGAGTGCCGTGGCCTCAGCCTAGCTCACATCAACTCAAACTCCTGGGCTCAAGCGAGCCTCCTGCCTCAGCCTCCTGAACACGCCCAGCTATTTTTTTCTATTTTTAGTCATCTGGCTAATTTTTTCTATTTTTGATAGAGATGGGGTCTCGCACTTGCTCAGGCTGGTCTCGAACTACTGACCTCAAGTGATCCTCTTGCCTCATCCTCTCAGAGTGCTAGGATTACAGGCTTGAGCCACCACGTCCAGCCTGTACATGAATGTTTATAGCAGCATTATTCATAATAACCAAAAGGTGAAAACAACCCAAATGTCCATCAACTGATGACTGTTGGTATATCCATACAGTGGAATATTATTTAGCCATATAAAGGAATGAAGTACTTATGGATCCATGCTACAACATGGATAAACCTTGAAAACATTATACTGAGTGAAAGAAACCAGTTACAAAGACCACATATTGTATGATTCCATTTATTCGAAAGTCCAGAATGGGGAAATCTATACAGATGGAAAGTAGATGAGTAGTTGCTTAGGGCTGGGGGAATAGGGAATAGAAAGGTGATAGCTAAAGGGCATGGGATTTCCTTTTGAGGTGATGAAAATGTTCTAAAATTGGTGATAGTTGCAGTATCTGTGAATATATTATACCAAAACCACTGACTTGTATATATATTAAATGGATGCATTGCATGGCATGTGAATTATAGTTCAATAAAGCTGTTAAAAAATAAACTGGGGCATTCACAGGTCTCACCTTGTTTGTTTCCCATCTCCCTGGGATCATTGTCCTTTGTTGCCTACTATCTAGTGTCTTGAAAACTTTTGCTTCATGTTGTCTGTCTTTACTTTATTTGGCTGTTTCGTGCAGGAAGGTAAATACAAACTCTGTTACTCCACCTTAGCCAGAAGTGGAAGTCTCCCGATTTTTTAATTGGAAAAACTGAGACTAAGAGCAGCTAATTGGCTTGCTGAGTGGCAGAGTCAGGACTATAACCAAGATTTGCTGATTTCTAATGTGAAGTTGAGACAGGATTGCTTTTTGTCTATTTAGCATCTGGGGCAACACGATAGCAGAAGGTTAACTAACCAGGCACAGACAAAGCAAATATCTGTGACTTGAGAATCACTGAAGGGTTCAGATCAGTTCTCTGCCTTCCCCTCAATCAGCAAGTATTTGCTGCATACCTATATGTAATGCCTTTGGGGAGACATTACTGGGGATAGAGACACAGGCTCTACTGTCTCTGGAGGTCACCATCTATTTGGGAGAAAAAACTACACATGAAACATCTCTGTGACTCAAATCACTCAAGAATGTTAACCTGTTACGTAACGACTCACTCAACTGTGCAGCCAAGAGAGTCAGGAAGGGTCACAGTGTAGGGACTTTTCTCAGGAAAGGCTTCCCAGAGGAAGAAGGACTTGGGCTTCAGAAGATAGGCAGCATCCCTTAACTGGGCAGGGCAGTAAAGGCAGGACATTGTCTCCACAAGGCCCGTGTTGAAATGCACATGAGGCCTCTGAGGGTCCTTGGCTGTAAGGAAAGCGTGAGCCTCGGGAGAGGGGAAGGAAGGGGGTGTTGTCCTGGCCAAAAGGCAGACCTAGAGGATTTGATACAAGTCCTCTGGTGAGGAGGATGACTCATAGGGCACCTTCTCTGCCTATTGCAAAATTAAATCCTCCCAGGTAGACAGTTTTTATAGGGAAGCAACAAGTGTCTTCATAGGTCACGAAGAACTGAGATATCCACTTGAAGTTACAGGACAAACAGTCCAGACCCTAGCCATTCGGTCACTCAGTGAGCATGTACTGAGCATCTACTATATGCCTGGAGTTGTGCTAGGGGCTTGGGACTCACAGGTGGCAGTTACTTGTGGCTTGTCCTAATTCAATCTAGATGAGAAGACAGACACTTGGATGATGATGACAGATTTCCTCAGGGAAAGGTGCTGTCTTTCCCCACCCTATTCCCTCTCTTAGTCAGTAGAAATGGCCGAGTCCTCTCCATTTGCAGACCTGCCATCAGAGTCGGGGGGGGGAGGGGAGGGACCCGAGGCCACAGCAACCTGAAGAGGTTTCCACTTAATGTCAGGAATGTCAGAGAACAACACCCCTGGAAGACTAGCCCAAAGGTCTGCATTACAGCCTGGCTCAAAACTCACCACCTCCAGGCAGCCTTCTTTCCTGGATCTGCTCCCCCTCCCCAGGCCATCCTAAATAACAGTGATGCTTGTGAACATGATTTAGTTCCTTTACAAAAGAACAGACCCTCTAGGAGGAACGTCCAGGCCTTCCTCAAGTTTGTAACACCCATGGTGCCTGTCACAGGGCTCTGCACAAGGTAGGTGTTTGATAAATGTTTATCGAATGAAGCAAAGGGCTTTGGAATAACTGTCACCATTAATGGTGTTTCTCTTCTACCTGCCCAGGGCTTGGCTGTCTACACGGGCCTTCCTACGTCATCGTCCTTTCTTCCTTTGGATCCTCTCCATGGCCCCCCATGAGGTTTCTGCTCCCGTGGCTGAGTGTGATTCTGCAGTGATGGTGGGGACCAGGAGGGGTGGCACCCTCAGGTGAGACCCTGCCTCCAACAGCTAGTGGCTTGGCCTCTTGCTGGCCTCCTAGTTCACTCACTGTACCACAGCCAGAGCAGGCTGTGGGTGCTCACAGAAGAGAAACACCCACGCAGGAGTGCTGTCTCCCTACAGGGAGGGTAAAGAGCCCACGGTCCTCAAGTCCAGCACTTCCTGCTGCTTATGAAAGCCATGGGAGGGGTGGGTATCTTCAGAGGTTCTGGTCTCTTTTGGAACTTGATCTTGACTTCCACATCCCAAGGGGGTCACTGCAAAGGCTCTGTGACCTTGAGCTGAGCCCCTGGGAGTGGAGTTGCATGTCAGGGCTCCATCCTCCCTGCTGAGCAGGAACTGCAGTCCTGCCAGGCCCTGGTCCTGGGTGAGTTTGTACCACCAAAGTCCCATTTATACATACGGGCTCACCTAGCCTGTGGGGTTTGAAGCAAGAATAATATTGCCATTATCACCCTCTGCATGTGCAGGGCCTTGCCATTCACTAAGACACTTCTTCATCATCTCATTGATGTCTCAGGATAGGCATAAGGTGGATTTTTCATAAACTGTAATTTTACCGCTTTCCTCTGTCATTTTTCCTCTTCCTGCTGGTTTTATAACTCAGTCAGTTCTCCTCCCCTTCCAAAAAATCTTAGCAGTATAAGTGTCTCTGAAAAAAAACAAACACACCCATGCATCATGGTTGACACTAGAGTCTGATAACACCTTGCTCGTCAATTACAGGGCAGTTTTTGCTGCTCACCGATTACTCCTTGGTGAGCAAACAGTAGAGTTTCAGGGAAAAGCCTTATCAACTATGAATGTCTTATGAGGTCAGAAACCCTATTTATCAAACAGATTGACAAAACAGTGGTTATCACAGTTTGAAGGTGCACTTATTTTAAAAGACATTTATGAAGTTATTGAACATAAGTATGTATTTGTTCTATTCTCCTGTGTTTTTTCTTTCTTTTTTTTTTTTTTCTTTTGAGACAGAGTCTCACTCTGTTGCCCGGGCTAGAGTGCTGTGGCATCAGCCTAGCTCACAGCAACCTCAAACTCCTGGGCTCAAGCGATCCTCCTGCCTCAGTCCCCCGATTAGCTGGGACTACTAGGTATGTGCACACAGGTATGTGCCACCATGCCCGGCTAATTTATTCTATTTAATTGCCTCGCTAATTTCTTCCTATTTTTTAGTAGAGACAGGGTCTTGCTCTTGCTGAGGCTGGTCTTGAACTCCTGATCTCAAGCAATCCTCCCACCCCGGCCTCCATGAGAGCTAGGATTACAGGCGTGAGCCTCTCCTGTGTTTTCTGACTGAAGTTTATAAAAAGAAAGTGACTAGTTCTATTCCAGAGCTAATTAGTGGCCAAGGCTAGGACTTGGGCCCACTTTTTCTGAGCCTCGGTCTCTTTTTTTGAGCCTCCCTTGGATGAAACGGTTTGCAACTCATTAACACTAAATAGAATGGAAAGTAAAAGAATGACTTGCAGCTCAAGGATTGAAAACCATACTACATTGATGAGCAATTAAAACTCAGATGAAGTACTGTACCTTTGAAATGATTATATACTGCATAGCAGTCAATGGGGAAAACAGGACTTGAATTCCTTAAAGGAGATTTACACAAAGAGATCTAGAAACACATCTAACAGTGTCTTCTGATGAAGTGAACAAAAGATGTCAAGGTGGAAAGCCAGGGTCCTGATCGGACTCTTTCTGGCTGTGAGACCTTGTATAAATCATTTAGTCTTCCTCAACCTGCACTGATGCTGATACCTAAGTTACTCCCAGAGAGAGTCAACCGAGGTCATCTAGTCAGTCCCTATATCTGCTCTGTCTTATCCTAAAGGCCTGTCAAACCCTCTGCTTCTCTGTGTTCTCACTGTTCTGAGTCCTCTTCATTCCGCTCTCCACATTGCAGCCAAAGAGATCTTTCTAACAGGCAAACCTGGCTATACCGGTCATCTGCTCAAAACTCTTCAATAGCTCTCTACTATTCTCAGAATAAAAATCCCAATTCCTTATCCTGGTCTATAAGCCCCTTCGTGGTGTGGTACCTGCTGGTCTCTCCAGGCTCATCCCACACTACTCCTCCCTTTTAAATCCTAGGCTCCAGCCATAATAACTAATAACTGTTCCCCAGCGAGCCAGCCTCTCTCACGTCCAGCCTTCGCACTAGCTTCTTGCTCTACCCAGGATGCTCAGCGCCTTCCATCTCCCCGTTTCTTTCCCCTGACCCAGTAACATTGCAGAATTCTGTGTCCATTCTACCCATCTGGGAAGCCCTCCCTAGTCTGAACTTCTCTTCCTCTGCATGTCTCCCCCGCCACAGCACCCTATGCTTCTGTCTTCTTAGTACTCATCAGTCTGGTCGAAACAGCCTTTTTCCTTGTTCATTTCTCCCACTCGCTTCTGCCGGACTGTGTCTTACTCATCATTATGTCTCCAGTGGATCTTGTTGAATGAATGATAAATGTTTAAATGCTTTGTAAACTGCAACTTGCTATACAAGTCTTAAGTATTATATAATATTGTGTCTAAAGGATTATATAATATTATATAATATTGTGATGAGTGATGTAGCCGGGTTTGCTGGGGTTACTTAGCATTGTTGGCCTACTCACTCATTTGATAATAACTAATATCACACTTCAAATACATCATTGTAGTTCCTTCTTAGGCCCAATACTAATAAAGGCTATCACTTAACACTTAACCTGGGCTAGGCTCTGTGGTAAGATTTTACATGTCTGATCTCATTTACTTAGCATCATAGAAATCTTATAAGCTATTAAAAGCATCTATTAAAAGCATCATTCTTATTTTTCAGATGGAAAAACAGCTTGCCCAATGTCGCATAGCCAGATTTTGAATCCAGAATTTTCAAGTTCAAGATCTATGCCATGCCAAAGTCTTCAGATAAGGAAACTAACCACAGAGTGAAAAGGCAACCCACAGAATGGGAGAAAATATTGCAAATCACTTATCTGATATGGGATGGATATCTATTTAGGGAACTCCTAAAACTCAGCAGCAATTTAAAAAACTCCAAATTGATTAAAAAATGAGTGAAGGCTTGAATAGACATTTCTCCAAAGAATATATAGAAATGGCCAAAAAGCACATGAAAAGATGCTCAACATCATTAATCATTAGGGAAATGAATATCAAAACCACAATGAGATACTACTCACAACCATTAGGATGGCTACTGTTAAAAAAAAAAAAAACGTAAAATAACAAATGTTGGCCAGATATGGAGAAATTGGAACCCTTGTGCATTGCTGATGGGAATGTAAAATGGTGCAGCTGATGTGGAAAACAGTATGGAGCTTCCTCAAATTTTTTTTTTTTAAAAAAAGAAGTACCATATGATCCAGCAATTCCATTTCTGGGTATATACCCAAAAGAATTAAAAGGCAGGGGTTAAAAGAGATATTTGTATACCCACGTTTATAGCAGCACTATTCTCAATAGCCAAAAGGTAAAAGCAACCCAAGTGTCCATCAACGGATGTATGGATACACAAAATGTGATATATACATATAATGGAATATTATTCAGCCTTAAAAAGGAAGGAAATTGGCCAGGCACAATGGCTTACACCTATAATCCCAGCACTCTGGGAGGCTGAGATGGAGGATCGTTTGAGGCCAAGAATTCATGACCAGCCTGAGCAACATAGCGAGATCCCCTTCTCTACAAAAAATTAGCCGGATGTGGTGGCATGTACCTGTAGTCTGAGCTTCTCAGGAGGCTGAGGTGGGAGGATTACTTGAGCCCAGGAGTTTGAGGTTGCAGTGAGCTGTGATTGTACCACTTCATTCCAGCCTGGGTGAGAAAGCAAAACCCTGTCTCAAGGGGGAAAAAAAAAAGAAAGAAAATTATTCTTACACATGCTACAACAACATGGACAACACAGATGAAACTTGAGGACATTATGCTAAGAGAAATAAGCCAGTCATTAAAAGACAAATATTGTATGAATCTAATTATTTGAGCTACCGAGACTAGTCCAGTTGATAGAGACATAAAGCAGAATGGTGGTTGTCAGGAGCTTGGGGGGAAGAGGGAATGGAGAGTTAGTGCTGAATGGGTGTAGAGTTTTGGTTGTGCAAGATGAAAAAATTTCTGGAAATGGATGGTGATGAAGGTTGCACAACAATGTGAAGGTACTTAATGCCACTAAACCATGCACTTAAAAGTAGTTAACATGGTAAATTTTATGTTCCATGTATTTTACCGCAATTAAGAAAAAAGATCCAGGCCCTGATTCCAACCATTTCTTCATCCTGCCAGAGTCTTCAGATGATTTTGGCTTGATGAATGTTTGCTGCTTTCCCTTCAGATAACCTGCCTTTTCTTTCTTTTTCCTCCCAAGACCAGACTGCTCTCGGCTAGAGTCTCTAGAGCCTCCACATTGGTCAGTGTCCCTGACCAGGGCGGAGCCCAGCCTTAGACCTCCAGCCCACTCAACTCCTGGGAAGAAAATGCTTACTCCCGGGGCAGCCAGCACATATTTTACCCATAACAATTGGCAGATGGCTGCGGATCCTTTCTGTTCCTGGGAATCACATCAGGACTAACTGCACTGTGCATTTTCCATCACTGGTAGCTAATCCCAACAATGACGTTGGGCATTGTTATTAATAGGTGAAGAACAGACTTAAAGAGAGCGG
Organism: Lepilemur ruficaudatus; assembly: GCA_963574885.1. NCBI lineage: Eukaryota > Metazoa > Chordata > Mammalia > Primates > Lepilemuridae > Lepilemur > Lepilemur ruficaudatus. Next base: position 27,961 of record CAUYRT010077701.1, on the reverse strand, counting down.
GGAAGTGGCTTGCGCTGAGTCACACAGCAAAGTTAGAACTCCAAACTCCCAGCGACTAACCTCGCCCTGGGCTCTGTCTCACACACCTGGCAGCTTGAGACTTGCTCCTTTTTGTACTCTGGGCAACAGACTCCCTGGCTAACCAAGCGGGTCTGACTTGTCTTACAGAGAAATGAAGCAAAATCTTCCTTGGGATGGTATCTTGTGATCTTTCTGTTTGTACTGGTTGGCAGGAGGCCAGGGTCCCCACTATTTACTGAGTGACCTTGAACACATCACTGAAAGTCTCTGGACTCTCAGTTTTCCCTTCAGTAAAATACAGAGAAGAATTATTGATGCCCCCACCCAATAAACTGAAACTGAGGATGAGGTAGGGAGAGAAGGATTGGGGCGCACTCCTCCAGTCTATTCCATATCACCCTTTACATGGGTGAACACCAAACCTAAGCAAGCATCACAATCACATGGGTAGACTTTAAAAATACAATTGCTGGGCATTGACCAGCACAACTGACTTGGAATTCTCCTTTCCCCATGCCACCTAGCCCCCAGTGTGAAAGGAGTCCTCTTGTGTTCAGCAGTGGGGTGATATTTCACTTCTCTGCAACCTAGCTTAGCGCACCTTCTCCATGGGACTGCACTGCAGTCTCTGCCCTGTCAGCACTCCCTTGTACATACTGTTCCCCCAATTTTGGCACTTTTTGCATATCACCTGTTGTTTTTCAAATCTTTGCCCCTTGTTTCCTCAGTTATCTACTGGAGGATAAGGACTGTGTCATATCCCTCTATATTGCCCCACAAATGCCAGCTCCAGCACACAGTATATGTTCAATAAATATTTGTTGAACTGATGGAAATATTGCAGGTGGGAAATATGAAATAATTGCTTATTTGGGGAGATGTTCTATGCCCTTTGGAAGCTTTCTGATCACATGGGAAAAAAAACTCTATAAGCAAAGAGACATGAGCCCTAGTTTCTACTTTTGGCTGTGTTACAAACTCCCATTGTGACCTGTGGCAAGTCGTTTGCCTTTTCTTGTGCTCAAGTGCCTCGTGCAAAATCAGGGCTGATGTGCAAACTTTCTTCTAGCGCTGGGTTTTTGGCTACTCTGTGTAGCAAGGGGCAGTCTTTTTTCCCATATCAATGCCATTAATGCCCATGGTGCCTTGTTTTTTCCCTGTAAGGACTGCAGGTTGATGGGTCACCCCAATTTATAACATGAGAAACTCAAATAGAGAACAAGTAAGTGCTTTGGCCAAGCTTCCACACAGAGTGTGCGTGTGTACGTGCATGTGTGCATGTGGTTGGTCACTCCTCACCCAGGTCTTTGGCTTTGACTGGACTTTTCCCTCCCAGAGCTATTTATCCATCCTTTCAAAGTACAGGACTATTGGCCCTTGATTAGCTGCATGCCCACTCTCCCCTCTATGAATGACCCAAGGCAAAGGTATGACATACCAGCTGAGTTTCCTTTTGTCTCTCTGCACACTCCCAGCCAGGGCCAGAATGTCCACTGCTATGTTCAGTAAGATCTATTCAAGCACTGTCCTCTCAGGGGGAGATGAAGGACACAAGACACCAGTCCTTGCCTTCATGGAGCTTCTAGCCTACATGAAAAGCCAGTATAAGAACGTGTAGGGGAAAAGATGTGCTACTATATGTGAGGAAGGGCCTGGGAGCTAAGTGCTGCTTTGATATATCTCCAGCACTTAGAACAGTTTCTGGTACATAGAACGTACTCAACAAATATATTTTAAAAAATGGGTGAAAATTGCTGTGGTTTTCAGATTTCTTATTTTAAAGACGGGAAAGCTTTTCTTCAGTGAAATCATACCTGGAAGCTCGGTATGTGAAACAGATCAATGCAATGCTGCTTTGGTTGCGGGGAGTTAGGTAGGGTTGGGACCTGCCTGCTGTCTCCTCTGGGCCCCAGAGAGATTCCTTAGAGCCTCGATGGAAAATTATTGCTATAGTTAGTTGGAAATGAGAGGCAGCTCAACTCTTGCTCTCTCTTCCCAGTTAACCTTAGACATAAGGTGATCCTAGCAAAATAAATGAAGGTTGGAAGAACCAGGCACACCAAAGGGAATATTTGCAGCTGAAAAGAAGATATTGTCAATCGTCCCCCTCCCCTCCTTCCAGGGACCTCCAGTTAGTAAGAGCAAAGGGGAGGAAGTTTTGAGCAGAAGACTTCTGAGTTGGTTCACAAAGGTATAACAATGTAATGTTTGTTTAACTTAAATAAAGAAGTAAAGAAAACCTGTAGAATGTTTTCCAGCATTCTGTAGAAACCCATTTGGGTGTTATCCAACAGACAGTCCTGATTAGGATGTAAAACTCCAGTGGAGTCTGGCCAGTGAATAGGTGGTACTGCCTTTTACACCGGAGTGTCCTGCACCACCCTGACAGCTATTAACATTCCTGACCAAGTTCACGGTCAACCTTATGCACATGAAGCTGCCAAGAGGGGCTGCCTAGAGAAAGTACCTCTTCTCCATGCCTATAGGACTTTGACCCTCCACCAGACCTGGCCTTCTCCTTGCCTCCCCACTGCCAGCAGAGCAAGGGAGGGAAACCAACCCAGGGGATATTCACTTGTCAAGGTGGTCCAGGGAGCAAGGCACATCCCAGATTTGCATCTGGAAAACAACTTTGGGGAACAGACATCTATATTTTTAGATATGGCAAAGGGATATAGCTCTTGAACTAAGAGGTTTTCATCATTGTCCATCTCATGGCCCTTTCATATAAATCTCTACCTGTGCCACAGACAGACTCTACCTCCTCACAGGTGCCAGAAGAGGCAGGCAGATAATTAGTGCTGGGGACCCCCATTTGATAGCGAGGGAAATTGAAGGGTGAAAGGAGCTTTCCTCAGTCTGTCAACAAGTCACCAAAAGCCCACCTTCTCCCCTACCTCCTGGCATGGCCACCTCCTCTGCCTTTTGGCCAGTCCCCGACTTCTGTATTTTCAAAACCTAGCTCAGACCTGATCCCTACTAAGAGGACAGCCTTCCAGCTACCTCTGCCCCTCCACTACTGCTGCCTATTTCGCCCCTCTCCCCCCAAGCCACCACCCACTGCATCTGGAGTAGTCATTTGTACTTAAGTAATTGAGTTGGTGTCATGAAATCTGGCTTCGGATCAAAGCCACTCAAGGTTAGGGCTGGAGGGGAATCTTGGAGATGGGAGGGGGGACTAAGGCCTGGAGGACTTGCCTGAGGTCTCATAACAAATTATTACAAAGCCAGGGCTTCAAGCCAATTTTTCCTACGTGTTCCTCATGCCTTCCTGGCTACATTCTGAGTTTCTCTATTTCTTTCCTTTGTCTCTCTTCCCCCATATGTGATGCTTTCCTTCTCCCCTCTGACTGTCTCCCCATGTCCTGTGTTACTTGAGAGAGGCTCTAGGGCTGGCTGCGCAGTACCTGCTCTCTGGGACCTTGGTGTTGACTCAAGATGGGTTTAATGAACTAAAGAGACTCAGAGCCCGGAAGGAGCCTACCATCCCCAGTTCTGAAACATGACTTCTTACCAACTGAGATCAGCTCTGACATTTGTTCAGAAACGAAGACGACAGCTTCTAGAGTTTAGGTGACTTCCCAAGGTAACCCAGTTAAGAAGTGGCCACAGCTAAGCCAACTGTAGGTCTTCAGGTCCCTGGGGTGGCACTCTGCTTCAGGTAGTGCCCACCCGCTCTGGAGGCCAACTGAGCTAGGGACAAGGCCAGACTCCGCTTCCCTGCTTGCAGTAGTGCGACCCTAGGGAAGTGCGTTATTCTTTTGGGTCTCTAAGTCTGTCTCTCATTTGTGCTCTGGTCCTAAAAGTAGGGGTGGGAGGGAGACAAAACAACTCGTGTGCTTGGCCACCACTCTGGCTTTCTGGATGTGTACAGGGCACCGTTGTAGCCCCCTAGCCATTGTGAGCAAGGTACCTAGGCTCCCGCATAGCGCCCCCACTGTGACGTGCCAATGTCAGAACTCAGCGCTCAGGAGCGGCGAACCTCGAGACAGCTCAGCCGGCGGCTGTGCTGTGCTAGGATCCGCGGACTTTCTCCGGAGTAGCGCTCTTGGCTCGCGGCTTCCGCCCGCCATTCTCCCACGCCCCCAAAGTACCCACCGATCCTAGCAGGCCGAGTTCTGGCGGCCGCGCCCATCCGGCCAGTGGCTGCCCGGCCGGTGCGTCTCCAGCTGGGCGCACGCTGGCCGTCCGGCGCTACTTCTGGCGTTGGGAAGAGAGAGGTAAAGAGCGGAGCAGGCGGGGCGCCTTCCCCCAGAGCCGAGCCGGCAAACGCATCCTCTTCTCTAGTCCTTCATTGTCCCCCGAGCGCTGCCCAACTCCTGCGCCCGCCGGACCCAACGCTCTTCAGTCGCTCCCGGCACGGAAGACCAAGCGCCCTCAGAAAACCCGCACTCACCACTTTTGGGGGGCTCCAGAGGGAAGGCAAGGAGCCGGGGCGGGGCTCCCTGGGCTCTTGGCCCAGGACGGGGGGGGAGGCACTCACGAGTACCCCACTCAAACCTTCTCTTGTCTTCGCAGACAGCAGCGTCCCCTCAGGAGGGAGCGCCTTCATTGTACCAGAAGACCCCTGGGAACACATGCCTAGAGGTACCGGCCTCTCCTGGGAGGGGTAGGGGGGCGCTGGCGAGCGGCTGGCAGAGGAAACCTGTTTGCTGGCCCGTTTGGAGGTGGGATGGGGTGGGGTTTGGAGACGGAGAAGCCAGAGTGAAGACATTGGTTTCCCCGCTTCTTCTGGAAAGGAACTAGGTTGTGAGGGGGAAATAAGGTGGAGTGTAAACATAAACAACCTCAAAAAGAAGCCAAGAAAAGCAAAGCCAAAAGAAGCAAGCGCAACACTGTTACAAAACTGTCTGGTTTTGTAACAATTTCCCCGCCGCCGGCCAATGAGCAGCGTGGCGGCGCGTCACGTGGTGCCGTTTTATATAACACTTTGCTGAGACAAGACAGTTATTAGGCGGCGCGGGGCGGCCGGCATGGAGCTCTCAGAGGCGCGTCAGGGCCAGGCGCTCGGCGGCACAGCAGCCGTGGCAGCCCCGATTTCCTCCAGGCACCGCTCCTTGCTTCTTGTCCCTGGTCCCTAGACGCCTGTTCCCCGCGCGTGTCCCTGTCCCTATGGATTCAGTTCAGACCGAACAGATGCTGAGCTTGCCCGCCGAGCTCAGCAGCAACTTAGAGCTGGCGGAGCCGGCGGAGCGGGTAGCATCGGGGGCCCGTGTAGACACGGGACCCCACACGGAGACGGCTGCAGAGGGCCCCGCACCTCTACCGACGCGGGAGCCAGAGCGGGATCAGTCTCCGAGGACCTCAACGCCGGAGTGCAAAGTCCTGCTCACGCAGGCCGACGCCTTGGCGTCCGGGGGGCGCCTCCGGGAAGCCCTCGAGGTGTACAGACAGCTCTCAGAGCGGCAGCAGTTGGTGGCCGAGCAGCTGGAGCAGCTGGTGCGCTGCCTGGCGGAGAAGGTCCCACAAGGCGAGGCGTCGGCGCCAGCGCCCCCAGACGGGGGCAGCGGTGCAAGCTGCGTGGTGGCGGTGGAGGAGACAGGGGCGGCAGCGGTCGCGGCCACCGAGGTGTGGGACGGCTTTAAGTGCCGGAAGTGTCATGGATTTCTTTCAGACCCCGTGTCCTTGTCGTGTGGCCACACCTTTTGTAAACTGTGCCTAGAACGTGGGCGGGCAGCCGACCGGCGCTGTGCGTTGTGCGGGGTCAAGCTTTCCGCGTTGATGGTGGCCACTGGGCGGGCGCGCGGGGCCCGGCGGGCTGGGCAGCAGGCGCCGCCGCCGCTGCGGGTCAACGTGGTGCTCAGCGGCCTCCTCGGCAAGTTGTTCCCCGGCCCGGCGCGGGCGTCGCAACTCCGGCACGAGGGCAACCGGCTGTACCGCGAGCGCCAGGTGGAGGCGGCGCTGCTCAAGTACAACGAGGCAGTCAGACTGGGTGAGCCCACCGCGCCACCGGGGACGGGGCCGGGGCTCGGGGCGACGCGAGAGGGCGGGAGAATGAGCCTGGCAGGAGATGGGGCTTGGACCAGGGCAGAGGAGGGGGCGGGGGACGGATGGACAGTGGCCCGGTGGGGGAGGGGGATCTCTGTGGCTCTCTCTCTGACTTTGTCTTCCCCTCTTTAGCTATCTTTGGCTATGTCTGTCTATTTCTGTTGCTTTTCGTCTTTTCCCGCGACTCCTGTTAGCTTTTGTGTTTCTGTGCTTCTCAGCCTGTTTCTGTGTCACCTTGTTTCTGTCTCTTTTTCTCCGTCTCTTCGCATCTTTGTCTCTCTGTTTCTATCTTGCTCAGTGTCACCATCGCTATTTCTCTGTCTCTCCCTCTCCCTCTGCATGCCCGGCACCCTCTTACACCTGTCCGCACCTTCTTTGCCCAGAGAGGAACTTTGCACCCTTCCCACACTCGCGCAGGGTCCTCCGGGCTCTTGCCAGCAGATGTCCGGTCGGCGCCTGCGTCTGCCGCTCCCGCGGCCGGGAGTTGTCCCTTCCGGGGCCGCGGCTCCCTGTGGGGTGGGTCCGGCGTGGAATTAGGTCAGGAGAGCACTGGTTGCATAAGGGCCGCGAGCGGCCCGGGCCGGGCGGCCCCTCCTCCGCGCGGGCGGGCGGGATTGTGTAACGGCTGAGGTAACCGAAGTGGGCCACGCTCGCCTCGGAAACCATCCCGCGAGCGTGTGCGGGGGGAGGGGGAGCGCTCGCGCCCCGCTGCCCTGTGACTCATTGTCACCGCTTCCTATCACACGATCCTCGGCTGAAATAGATGCTCCCCCCGCCACCAGCCCGCAGCCTGTGCCCTCGCTTGTAACCCCTGAAGCCCGCCAGCCCGGCGAAAGACTGAGCCGGGCAACTGCTTGGGGATCCCCGGGGACTGTGCACTAGCTACGAATGGGGCACGTCTCTGGCCCGCTTTCCGGTGCTGCCTGGGGGGGCTGGGTGGGCTTTGCAGTGTCAAGAGCAATGTGGGCGGCTCCCCACCTCCAGCTGGACTAGGGCACCCTAGTTCCCTCAGGGAGCCACTCTCCCCGACGCCCCACGCCTGGACCCAGGAAGTGGCCGCTGCGCCGCCAGCCGGTATCGCCCAGCCCCGGCACACTGCCAGGAGCTCGGCCGGCGGGGCGTGACGTCTGGCGAAGCATGCCAGGAAGGAGGCAGCAGGGCCGGGCAGACAGGGCACTGGGATCCGAGGGTGCCCTGGGCTCGACTCTGATGGGTGGAGGAGGGGGTGGGCTGGAGTCTCTACGTGTTGAATCTCCACCCGAACTTGCAACAGGTAATGGGTGAGGGGGAGGAACGAGGGCTGACTGAGCAAGGCTGGCAGCAGAGGGATGGGGGGCTCCCCCACCCACTCCCTGTCTGTGCCCAGGCAAGGCAGACTGTGTGCTGCCACCCGGCTGGAGTGTGCTACAGAAGACAAAATACAGAAAAGACTAAACTCTTTGCTAATATCTTAAGAGCAAGTAATGGGCACCCAAGCAAGCCTTCAGCACACCCCTGGGGAAAAAAACCACCAAAGCCTGTTGCCAACAGAAGCTGGAGCCCAGACCTTGGAGAAGAGCAGGGCAATATGAATGAGACAGGTGGAGGCCACTTACGCCCAAATCTCCAAGGGCGTAAGTGGCTAGGTTCCTTTCAGCCATCCCCCAAGGGCCAGGAAAGCCTCACCCCTCCTCTGTTGCTGCCATCTCATTTCCACAGAGGTTCTGCCTTGCACCCTTGTCAATCCCCTCAGAGTAGTCAGGGTGAAAATGTCAAGACCAGCTTTCAACTTCTAAGAGTAAAGGAGCCTCCCCAACAAAGACTATCTTTGTCCTGGAAGATGGCCAGTGTCTCCGTATTATTCCAAGTACTGTACCTACCATGAGAAAAAGGAACCTGCCCCCATTCCAGCTTCAAAGCTTCAAAGTCTGACTAGTTAGTAGTGATTCTGACCAGCTAGCTGTGTGACCTTGAGCAGACGCCTTGCCCTCTCTGGGATTGATTTTCCCCATCTGAAGAACGGGTTGGTTGAGTCAGATGATCTCTAAACATTTGTCCAGCTTTGGCATCTAGTGATTCAGATTGCTGGTGGGAGCCAGCTTCACCTTATTCCCAGAAACCTTGTCCAGACTCATTCACATTTGGCCATCTGTAATGAGAGGATGGGACCTTGTGAATATATTTCTATTTTCTTCAGGGAAGCTTCATATGTGCGGGGCTTTGTAGAGAGAGATGTTGCTAATGTCACCAGTCATTCCCTTCTAAAAGACTAACTTGGATTTGTCTTCCTGGTGGTCCAGATAGGGGTCACATCTGGCCATATTCTTCTCCTTCCTCCCTGGCCTATTTCCTTGTTGTTGATACCTCACTCCAAAACCAGCCTACCAGGCACGAGCCACATGTAGCCATGTAGCAGGGTGCTGGGGATTCCTCTATGTCTCAAATGTGCCACCGACACCACAGGGCCTCTAATGAACTGCTGTGAAAGTAATATTACTTCTTTGTTGGGGAAGCTCAGACTCAGAGTGGGTGGAGGTATGGAAAGCAGGGCAGCACGAGGACTGGAAATGGAACCTAACCCTTTAGATCCTCAGTAGAAAAGTCCTGGATAACTTATCATTTACTCAAGATCCATCCTCATATAGGACTCATCACGTGCTTGTACCAGGGGCCATTAATAAGGTCTTTTCCGCCTCTCATTTTGGCAGCTCCGAATGACCACTTGCTTTATAGTAACCGGTCTCAAATTTATTTCACCTTGGAATCTCATGAGGATGCACTACATGATGCAGAAATAGCATGTAAGCTCCGCCCAATGGGTTTTAAGGTGAGTGTGGGATGGGAGAGATGGGAAGGGGTTGGACTGTAGACAGGAATAGGCAGGAAGGGCTGCCTCCCTGGGAGTAGGGGCTCTAGAGATCAAGCCGAGCAGGAAGAAGGCTTTGTAAAGGAGCTTGGGGGCCCTTGGGAAGGGGAGACTCAGATCTGCAAGGGAACTGGATTCTTCCCCATTTCAATCTTCAACTAACGACCTGCAGAGTAGCCTGGGCTTTGTGACTCTCCAGAATATGGACTTGGGAGCTAGACTGCTTGAGTTTATTTCTCAGCTCTGCTACTTTTACTAGCTGTGTGGCCTTGGGCAAATCACTTAACCACACAGAGCCTCATCTCCTCCTCTGTAAAATGGGGATATTCAAAGCACCCACTAAAATAGAGTTGTTGTCAGGATTACATGAGCTAATATATGTAAGGTGCTTACAGCAGTGCCTGGCACATAGCATTATATATGCTTTCTATCACAATCATCATCATTGACATTTTCCAGGAGCATTGGAAAGAGGAGGGTGGGAGAAGTATTGCTGGCCTGGCCCTCCTGAACTTCTACTGACAGTCAGGCTCCTTGGGAGCTTAGCCAGCTTTCTTTGAAGAGATCCTCACACTCACACAATGGTTGTGCCATTTCAAGTCCTTACTATAGTCAGTTGGCCTGCTGGTATCCCCAAGCATTTAGGTCACATGGGTGGAGGGGAAAGAAAGACAGCCTAGGCATCTCTCAGGATGCCAGGATGCAAAGTGTCACTTTCTGCCTCACTGCCTGGCCTCAGGACTGGCCCTCAGCCATATGTCAATATTTTGTTTGGAAGATTAAATTCAAGCCTGTGCTCTACTACTTGAAACCTAAGTGACCATGAGGAAGTGTCTTCACTCTCTGAACCCCAAGTATCCTTGTTTGCAAAATGAAGCTATTGCTAATTGCCCTGATTGCCTTATAGGGATGCAGTGAGGATCAAAGGTGAACATGACCAAGAGGACATTCTGCAAGTTATAAAGTTTGTGGGTCTTGGTGTAGTGCTCTCTCTGCACAATCCAAGGATGCCTTCCTCGGAAAACCAATTTATCCAAGTTCTGGTCCATGATCTCTTATTTGAATCTCATGGGACTTGATGTGTTCAGAATCCAGAATGTTTTAGATTTTGGAAAGACCATATATTAAATAATGTCCTCAGGGAGCTCTGGACAGCCCCCCATAGTCAAACACACTATTTCAGCAGCAAATGACTTGAAAATTTACACTGAGTGGGACAAATATTTTAAAACACTTTACATCATTAGGTCAGATTTTGTCACCTAATGACTTTTGATGTCAAGCTTATAAAAATATTGGATTATCAGAATTTTTTAGGAACTGGGAACTTCAGGTAAAGCACAATATACTCTGCCATGGAAGTCAGGTGAACTCATAAATGTTCTTTCATAAGGTTTTCAAGAGTGATGATGGATTAGTATGTTCTCTTTCCCAAGGAACACATTTAGAATTTCATGCTGATGTCTTAACCCAAGGGACCTTCAGTGGGGGCATTTTAGGTCTCGTGGCAGTACGAGTCAGAGAGCTGCCTGGGGGTAACAGGACTTCCCTTGCAACTCTTTTCCACTGCCACCCTAAGCCTAGGGCCTAAGGCCTTGACAGTGTTGTGGGAAGCAGGGCTGAGAAGCAATGGAGCATTTTGGATGAAATGGGAAAAGTCACTTCTCCATGAAGGAAGAGTTGGTGGAATTATTAAACAGGAGTGTCGCTTCCCCACAGTGGTGGGGTAAGGGGTGGAGGCAGTGATAAGAGAACTTGTCTTGGAGGTTGAGAGAAGACTTGAACTGATGCATATAATTCAAAACCACCTCATACCCTGATGTGCATGTTTCCCACCATTTCTATGTAAAATGCCCCAAAGGAGGGGGTTCACCTGGCAGCCCTATTCCAGCCATGCAGCCAGGGCTCAGTGGTACTCAACATACCCCATAGGTGGCACAGCTCTAAGTGGGGTTAGCTGGCTGCCCTGAGCAGGGGGAAGAGATGGGCAGCTGCTGCTTGGCGTGATTAGTGGGATCCCAGAGGTCTCTCCAATGTCCCTACACTTACCCCTGTGGCTGCCCTGCAGTGTTATGCAAGCCTTTCTCCAGGAGCCCCCTGGTAAACGCTGCTGGGAGGAGCAACAAGGGAGGACATCAGCATCCATGTCAGCCAAGATCAGGCTCCAGAAGGATGTGGGGGCATAGGAAGAGGTCCCCAAGAGATTTGGAGCAGGGGCCACTGCCCAAGAAGGCAGCTCTGCCAGCCCCTATAGCCAGGCCACAGCCTGAGGGCTCCCGGGCCTGCAGAGGCCTGTTAGCAGGGGAGGCAGGGGAGTGCCCAGCAGCTGCAACCTGAATTGTTTCATTCACTAAGTTAGACTTAGGGTCAGCCATGGAAGCAAGGGAGTGTGGAGCAGGCTACTAAGGGGTGGCCTGGGTGACTCAAGTGAAATGCCCTCCAAGCCAAGTTGCAAATGGCCACCTGTCCCAAGGCACACAAAAGGCAGCCCTCTCCCCTTCTCTTTTTATCTTCTTTCCTCTTCCCCGGGATGCTCCTCTGCTCTCCCTACTGTGTCTCTCCCAGGGCAGTCTGGCTTGGAGCCTGAGGAGCCATGAACTTCCTTATACTTTTTAAAGTCATGGTGAAGGAGCAGAAGTGAGCTGAGCCCCTAGGAGTGAAAATATTTGCTCAATCCCTGCTTAGCCCTCAGAAGGGCAGCCCACTTTGTGAGGAAAAGCATTTTGGGAGTCCTAGGACCACAGTTCTAATTCTAGCTTTGCCACTAGCTGCCTTTGAGGTCTTGGAGAGATCATTTCTCTTCTCTTGGCTCCTTCTGAAAAATGATCAGTAAGTTTATGTGCACACTCAAGGCACACTAGGTCTCTGCTTGACACACTAATTTAAAGGAAGGCATACCTGGGCAGGCCCTGAAAGCTAGTTAGTATGTGGTCAAATGGGAGCTCTTGCTACATTTGGTGGTACCTCCATACAACGGTGGGGCAGAGACGAGGTAGCATGGCACAGTGGTTAAGAATACAGGCTTTGGTATCAGTCAGTCGCAGGTTCACACCCTGATTCCACAATTTACCAGCTGTGTTACTTTGGGCATGTTACTTTTTTTGGGTTTCAGAACAGCTGCCCACATTTTATGGCTGTAGATAAGAGAGTCTTTTTAAAACATTTCACACAATAGTGAGTGCTCAGTCAGTATTTAATGATTGTTATTAATAGTAGCAGTGTTAATAAGGTGAATCAAATGGTGCTGAATGTACTGTTTTCTTCCAGGCACACTTTAGAAAAGCCCAAGCGTTAGCCACCCTAGGCAAGGTGGAGGAAGCACTAAGAGAGTTTCTCTATTGTGTGTCCCTCGATGGAAAGAACAAGAGAGCAAGATCTGAAGCCCAGAGGGTGAGTTGAAATGACATCAGGTCCATCTCCCTAATGGACCGTCATCTCTCTGTCTTCTCCAGGGAGGAGAGTGAGTGTGCTGCCCTCCCTGGCATTTGGGGTCCTGAGTGGGTGGTTCCCTGGGTTAAGGGGATGAGAGGGAGACACAAGTGCTAAGTGATTGCTCACCAAAACCATCCTCCTGGTGTGTACAATCAGATTGGGCAGTTCCTGCATTTTTGTAGGAGCCTATGAGGAATGTTCTTGCTTCTTGGATTCAGGGTCTGGATTGTCGGTGGGATCAAATCCAAAACCAAGCAAGTTAACGTGGGGATTGAGGCTCCCAGAGGAGATTCTAGGGGTTGACCTGGGGTGTGGGGCTGCCTGCAGTTGTATAACTTCTCTTTGGCTGAATCACAGTTTCTCTAGCCGCACAGGGCAGCCAGCTACTGGGAAAGGACTTTGGTGGTCCCAACTCCCCTGCCATACACAGAACTCCTTTGTTAGAAATAAAACACACTGTCTCACAGATGCAAGTCAGAGAGATCATTATAATATAATCCAAACAGTCATTCCAACTCTTGGGTCCCAGGAGTATGTGCTTGTTACCAAAAAATTTGCATGAAATACTGAGAACGTGAGTGAAGGCTCACGCATCCTCAATTTGTGGGCTTTGTTGCTTATTGTTTTGCAATTTACTCTCCTGGTGTCTGGCTCATTGGCCTGGAAGTTGGATGCTCACAGTCGGTGGTCATCTCCACTCTTCTTGTGCCCCAGTCTCTATTTACCACCAGGCCCCAAGGCTTCTGCCTCAGTGTGATTTACTGGAGCAGTGGATGCCAGAGCAAGAGGCAGGACTGGTTTCTGAAGGCTTTAGAAAGGAAGCTTTAGCAAAATCAATGAACTAGGGGAAACTGGGCTCTGGATTTTCTGTCTTTCACAGAGGATTTCCTTTCTGAGAAGTTGCTTTGAACTGGTTTGGGTATGTGGATAAGGTGTGTTTAAGAGGAACATGGGTCAGGGAGAATTGCTCCAAGCTGCGGATCCTTCCTCAAATCTTAAGTGTAGTCCGTGGTGTGAGTAATAATAAGAGGAAGAATAGCTAACATTTGTTGAGTATTTCCTCTGCACCAGGCACTGTGCTAGACACTTTGTATGGAAGATATAATTTAAACCCTCCAACACCCCTATGAGGGTAGGTATGGTTATTTATCCCCGTGTGCAGATGAGATAGATGACTTTCCTGAGGTCACACAGCTAGCGATTCATGGGAAAGCATTCAAACTCAACTCTGTCTTCTTCCAAAGCCTGGTCTTAGCTGCTCCACCATCCTGCTGTCCCACAGGCCATCTCCAGGGTCTCAGCACTCACTGGTGGGGCTGGGTCAAAAGTAGCAATGGAATTATCTAGTTCTAGGAGGGACTAAGGCAGTTAGAAAAACTTTGACTTCAAGGAAAGAGTGTGCAAAGGCTGGCTGGCCAACAGAGGCAGGTCTCTGGCCCAAGGATGAATGGTTTCTTTACTCCTGTTTGTCCATGTCCCAGTTGGCATCAGAAATTCTGGTATCATTAGTTGGGTAGACCTCTCTTTCTAGGCCATTTTTTGTAGATCAGCTGTTGTCATTTCCACAACTGCCTAATGGGATGAAGCAAGACATTTTGCGAAGCTCGGGAGACCCAAAGAGGCATAAGCCACAGTCTCAGTCTTTAAGGAGGTTACAATCTTGCATTTGTTAATAGGAATGCCAGGCAATACAAGTGAGCATATGCTCATGGTGAGCGCTATGGAGTTCTGAAGCTAGCCCGAAAATTTAGAGGCTAGTTTCCATTGAGTGTGATGAGGTCTTGGCAGCTATTTAAGAACATTGAGAGACCTTAGTTGTGCTTATTTACTGGTCATTCCAGTTTCAGGGCTAAATATTTGACAGAGATGATCCAGGTTCACTTGGCATTAATAAGCTGCCTTAGAACTCAGGCCAATGGTTTAGAAAAAAATGTTAGTTTTTACCTCAGATTCTTTTTTTTTTCCTTCTTGACCTATTTGGGCCTTTCTAAGGCTCACACTGAAGTGAAATTGTCTTTCAATCATGTGGAATGATTATTCTGAGAGTTGACCCCAACTTTTGTTTTCCAAAGCCATTGAGAAGGCCTAGAGAGAGATCTTAGGTAGTAAAGCAAAATAGGGAAGTGCTGCTGTTATTTCTGCTTTATTTCCTTTGATTTCTCCCCCAGCCTCCTTCTCCCTCCTGTCACCCTCTGCCCTTTCATCCTTGTACCTTGGGATGCTGTGTGGCTGCCACTGAAGAGCATCATGCTTTTTTTGGGGAGAATTCCAGGAAGGCTGCCTCAGAAGTAGGTTGTCCTGTCGGGCCTCTCAGCAGGGCTTCTGAGTGCCAGCTGTGGCTCCTGTGGAGGAGGGACCTCTGACAGCTGGCATTGATGGCCTGGGGCACTGTGAGCAACTCCCCATCTCACTCCTTTCTTTGCCAACTCATACCTGGGAAGTAGATTTCCTAGAGCTGGAAGGATCTGTTTGAGGACTTTGGGCCTGAATGCTAGGCCTGTCCCTGGGCCCTGGGATGGATAAGTGTCTTCATTCAATTCCATCCAGTGTGATGAGTGTTTACTGGGCATCTGTTATGTGCCCTCCAGAAGCCCACCATCTGGTAGGAGAGAAAGACTTACATCTGTGGTGCAATTCCAGGATAACATAAGATGGTGTCATTTAAGATGCTATATTGTGGTGCAGTGGAGAACGTGAAAGGACAGGAGAGAGCAGGCAGACTGGAGTAGTAAGGGAAGGCAGCACTGAGCGGGGCTTTGAAGGCTGAACAGGGTTTGGCTACATGGCGAGTGCTGGCATCTGAAGGCACATCATGAAAGAAACTGCTGGGGACCAGCAGCCAAAGAATAAATCAAACTAGAATTTGGTGTTCTGTCAAATTCCACTGATCACTGAACACCCTGACTATGTACGCTGAACCAGGGGGTAGAGCATCCTGTAGTGGGTCTCCAGACACTGCAGGCACTGCTAGGTGGTAAACACTTGAGCATGTTTTAGAAGCCAAGTGACCTGCCCTCCTTGTATTACATGTTACACTATATATATATACACATATATTTCCATAATCCCTGCTGTCACAGGGGGAAATTGAAACAAGAATGTGGACAGCTAATGGTGAAGCCTGCACTAGAACACACATCTTTGACCCCCAGTCTTTTCTGGTTCTTCTCACTCTACCCTCCCAGCTTATCCGATTGCAAGGGAAACAAGCAGTAGATTGGAACCTGCCTGCCCCCAGTACTTGAACTTAACCTAACATTCTCTGGAAAGTGAAAGCCAGAACAGGGGAGGTGAGGCTGGGAGAAGAGGGAAGAAGTTTGAGTTCTGCTATTCCTAACACTTTAGTGCTCAAGTTCCCAGCTCTGAAGGGATTAAAGATCCAGGGGTGATGGTTGTGGGAGGAGAATGCAAAATGGGTAGGCAGAGAAAAGAAACAGTGAGGAATCTAGGAGACATTTGTAGACTTCTATCCACTGGGGTGTTATGGACACTCCAGGTTTCCCAACTGAGGTCTCTCTCCTGACTTCACCTCCCTGTCTCTTTCCTCATAGATGGGTTTTAAAATTCCACTGCAGATATTTCTGTGGAATGGTAGCACCAAAGTGGTGGCTCTTAACCTTGGCTAGGGAACAAAGGCATCTGTAGTGACTTCTCAAAATCCAGATTCCTGAGCCACACTTCAGACTGGGGGGAGATGGCAGTGGGACTTAGGAGCCTGGATTTCCCATAAGCTCTCCAGGCGATTCTGATGCACACGGAAATAAGGACCCCTGCCCTGGTGTGTCGGGGCCACTGGTCCAAGGCATCCTCCCTGGAGTTTTGCCCTGCAAGCTGTGCCCCCTGCCCCCTCCTGCCCTGCCCCCTTCACCTGAGCGCCTGTAGAAACTTAAGTAGTGAAGTCTTCTGTTTTATGTCACAGCTTCTCCTTAGTTTCTTTTCACCATCATTCCCGGGGGATTCTCAGGAACATTCTCCCGATATCCTGAAGCTGTTGGCACCTCACCCTAGATTAAAGGAACACGTAGAGTCAATGGCTACTGAAGGCACCAGCCATAATCTACCAAAGTTGTCACAGGTAAAACTCAACTCACCCAGCTCGCTCGTGACGCTTCATTTGGCTGTTTTGTGGGCAAACATGGGTAATGAGCCCTACCTCTCCTACTTTGGTTCCTGAGAAAGAAGAAATGGAGTCACTAGTGACTGTGTTCTTTGCTAAGAACGTTACTTCTTAAAGATACAATTGCAAATTTCAGGCATGGTCCCAGAATTTATTTATTTCTTTATTACATTTATTTTTTTAGTTCTTGGTCAGATCTAGTTGAGAGAGATTTGACAGAGCTAGAAAGGAATTGGCCCACTGCCCCTAGACTATACAATTGGGGTGGGTTTCTAGGCTTTGGGGTGGTAAGAGAGCCTGACAACCCCTCCTTTCTGGCTTTTTGTTTGTTCAAGCTGCTGGCCTTTGAGCACCAAAACAGATCCTTGTGCAAAGACAACTCCATTTGATCCCCAAATGGAGGTAATTTCATATTCCTGCACTATGTCTTATACATAAGTAGGCTTCCACTGCATATTTGTTGCAGCTAAGAGAAAAGAGATGGTGGGAATTTGAGTTGAAATTCTTGGGAGGAAGAGAAGTATTTGTGCCTTTCTTTGAACACAAGGGAACAGAACACAGAGAGATGGGCTCTGGGCCCTGGCTTTCCTGGCACAGGGTAAGTGGGCAGAAGCTGGGGCTCAGAGGTTCAGACTCGAGTGCCCAGTTTAGCACTGAATGCCCGAGCACCTTTGGGGAGAAATTTCCCTTCCATTTGTGCCAAATGTTCTTACCCTGTATATAAGCCCTGGGCTCTCACATTTTCCCAGCTTCTCTGCCTACTCTGGAGAAAGAATAAAGTGCATGTGTGCCTGAATTGTTTTTAAAAAGTCAGAACTTAGAGCAGCGGTCCCCAACCTTTTTGGCACCACGGACCAGTTTCGTGGAAAACAATTTTCCACAGACTGCAGGGGGAGGAGGGGTGCGAGGGGGGAGGTGGAGCTCAGGCAGTGATGCGAGTGATGGGGTGCAGCTCACCTCCTGCTGTGCTAACAGGCCACTGACCGGTACTGTCTCTGTCCAGTCTTAGAGTATCCCCTGAAATCAGAGAATTCCTAGTGATTTCAATAACTGTTTGAGATCACCATTACATGATTGAGAATGCTAATACTGAACCAAAGTGCCTGGAATGACTTCTAATTGCAGCTCAGTCAAAAATTAAGAAAAATAGCAGCTCTGGCTTTCCAATGTGAGCCAGCTGGGGAACAGGGATTGGATTTCCACTCAAACTTTGCTTTGCAAAGCAGTGTCCTCCTGTGTGGACAATGCCTTGGGCTCACGAATAGTCAAGGTTGTAGTATTGCCATAAGAAAACCTGAACTCTCCAGGTTAGAGAAAGAAAACTCACATCCTTTTTCTCCTTACCTCATTGTTTTCTCCCAATTGTGTGCTCTTCCTTTTCATCCAGCTACCAAATTTTTTTGATAGGTATTGGGGGGAAATGACAAGATGAACATTTTGACCGATAGACTATGAGTGTAGATTATAGAGGGGTTCTTCAGGTAAATTTGCATAAACATGTCATTGGATTTATTTGTAGATCCATTTTCAAATATCCCTCTCCTGGGCAAAAATTCTTGAAAAGGCTAGAGACGTTATTGATTTTTTTAAATGTTTTTTTGCCAAATGATTTTGTCTCTTTTTCACACTTTTCATCCAAAATCTCATTAAAGAAATAGTTTGTCCCTTGTTCATTTGACAAGTGTAACATATAGCTCTGGAGCATGAGGTGACTTGGCAGGTCTGTGAACAGACCTGTGCCAAAGCCCTACCAAAAGTCCTTCTGGAGTTGGGATTTGGGAATTGTAGGTGGCTGTGAATGGCAGTGAGGGTGAGGGGAAATACTGGGTGGCAGGATCTACCCTCATTGCATGCCTTGGTTTCCCTAAAGTGGTTACTGGGGAATGATCTGGATAGGAGGGGACTGGTGCTATCCCTTACAATTCCTCTTTCGACCACTGCCCAAGGAGCCTCTGCCCTTACACACCTTTCTGTCCTTGCCTAGGGAAGTTCCCTAACTTCACCCAAGCTCGGCATGCCTTCGTTGCAGATGCTGTGTGGACAGGAAGTGGGAAATTTGCCTTATGTCTGCTCCTCAATTGAGCTGTGTGTCCACTAAGTGATCAGGGGTGGGGATCAGGGCTATATAGTTTTCTCTTTGCTCCCTCTGGGTCGGAATATCAGAGGACAATATTGGTCCTAAGTAGACTCTGATATTTGGCCTTTTCTTTACCCAGGAAAATCAGGAGCTCCCACATTGTTCTAGTCAGGAGGAAGCAGCAGCCAGGGGAGATAGTGGCAGCCTGCTGGACCCAGCTAAAGTAAAGGTGGATGGGCCACAAGACAACATGGAAGCCCAGGAAGGAGAGGAGGAGAAGCAGGATGCTACCTCTCCAGAAGCTTCTTCCATTAAGACTGGCAAGTGCCAGGAAAAGAAAAGGAAACACTGCCAAACTGAACCACAAGAAGACACAGAGGTGCCTAATAAATCCTCCAAGCAAGGTACTACCTCTACCCAGGGAGAAAGTAGCTTGGACAAGATGCCAGGGCTCACTAATATATGCAAGTTACTTATCCTCCATATGGGGGCTCGTCAGGCTCTGGGTATGTGACCCAGCTCTGGCAACTTCCCCACTGTGTGACCTCAGGGGTGGCTGTGAGGTTTCTGTGAGATCATGCATGGGCCTAGCACACTGTAAGCACTCAATAATAATTACAAAGGAAAGCCAAGCCATGAGGTGAAGCATAGTATAAATAATGACATCTCATGCTTATGACAATGTCATTTCCTTCCAGACCAACCTGTCACTACCCCCAGCCCCATTCCAGGAATGTAGGATGAGGGAAATGAGATCAGGCCTCACCATGCTCATTCCCAGTTGGGTTCCCATAGGTAGGCATCTGAGAAGCAGTAGCTGCAGCTTAGTTTCTTTCCCGGACAGGCTAGCAGTGCCAGGATTCAGTTTCAGCTTTCAAGGCCTGGCTCAGTCCATGGAGTCGCCGCTGCCTCTGCTGTTGAGCGAGATGCCTGTTGCATTTGAATGAAGTTCACAGGCTTCCTGGACATTCCCTGACTTGCACTTCTCTTTCTCTGGGAGCTTCTGGAAACCTCTGAGAGCCTGCTTCAAGGCATCTCATTCTTAATGGTTCAGGTGGCCACTAAATCAATGCTCTGGGAGGTGGTTAGAGTGGCAAATTAAAAACTAAATTGGGTTCTTTTGCCTCAGAAGTACTGTCTATGAAACCAAGGTTGGTCCAACTCTGACTTACTGCTTTCTAAATCACAGATCCTCCTGCTGATCCGGGGGCCAAACCTGTTCTTAGTATTCCACTTGCATCTTTTGACGCATCTGACCTTGAATGCTCCCTGTGTATGAGGTATGTGATGTGTACTCTCACTTAACTGCCTGATGTTTTCTCCTCTCTGGTGTCTGGACCTCTCTGCTAGCGACCTACTGCTTAGTTGGTTAGCACATGAAAGCATGGCTGTAACAAATGGAAATCACCGCATTGGTTGTCACATGGGCCAGCTTGTGTCCAACTAGCCCACAGACTACATTCCCTGCATTCCTGACTCCTGACTTGGAAATACCTGGAGAGTGGGAAGGGAAAGGTCTACTCAGAGGTCACAAACTGATGGCCCATGGGCTGACTATGTCTTTTGTTTGGCCCTCATGAGTTTGTTTTTTGTTAAATGTGAATGTCTGGAGACAGGACATGCTCTCTCTGGTTGGCCATGTCCCTGCCCCCACTGCCTTATACCAGCCTGTGTCTCACATTTGCATTGCTTTCTTGGCTCTTATTTAAGTGTGTGACCCTGGAACTAATCTCAATTGCTGGGTCAAGAACTCAAAGCTTAAGGGCTAATGTCAATATCACAGGCCTATTCTTTGAAAGCCAAGTAGAGGACCTGACTAACTTCTGTTTTGTGTTGTGCTATTAATAAAAGTTAGTAGTGGGCATGAGATAGTTGGCCAAGCATCTCCCCTCTAACTAAAAGTGCCACATCGTCTGTGCTTTCTCAGATCTCTGGAGAGGCAAATTATCCACATCCCCCTACTGCCCCTGCTCGCCCAGAAAAAAGAAAGATGCTATGATCATAGTGTGTGTGACCACATAACATTTTTTTAAATGACTTTCAGTTGTTTCATCTCACAGCTGTGACTTAGTGGCTAAGAGGAATGGCTCCAAAGCCAGGGTTTGAACTCTGGCTCTGTCATTTACTGGCTGTTTGACCTGGAAAAAGTGACATTCTCTAACAGTGTTTACTCATCAGTAAAATAGAGAACAGTAATACCTCCCCCAAGGAGTTGTTATGATTAATTGAGAAAATCTATTTAACGCTTAGAATAGTGCCTGGCATGTAGTGGGTACTCAATAAATGTTAACTATTTTTTTCCTTCTAGACCAGAGGTTTTGGGTCCATGGAACCCTGAGGAGGTTCTATGTATGGATTTTAATAGATCTATGAATTCCCTGAAGTGTGTGTGTATGTGTGTGTGTTTCCAGGGCAAGGTCTACAGCTTTCAGCAGGTTTTCAAACATGTCTGTTTTTCAAAAGAGCATTAAGAGGAGGCTGAGGTATTTGTATAAAATTGAGATGGTTGACCCAAGAGACAAGATGTCAAGAAAAGTCTTTTGGTACAGCACACAGTGGGACCCAGCCGGCAGCGGCAACTCAGATGTTTTCGTGCCCTTTATGAGCACATATGCTTCTCATGCCAATCGCATGCATTTGTATTCTGAATGACTTTTCTTGTCTTATGAATCAAAATGAGTAAAGCAGCTGTTATCTGACATGTAGACTTTTAATTTCTCTTAAAAAATTGTAGTTATCATATTTCCTTATAAGCTTGGGCAGACCTGATAACGAATGGTTCAGTAGATGGAATGTAGAAGCGCCATTCTACATGTACCATTAGGGCTTTGTTTGGGTGGCATGGGCTAGGGTGGGAGGGGCCATATAAGCAATTCCCCTTCAGTGCTTCCCTCACCCCTCACAACAGAGTGGCAGGTGCATCATGCCAAAGGTCTGAGATAGAGAAACCCTGCTGTCAAACAGACAAATGGGCCTCCACAGGTAACACCATTGTGACTCTAAGCCCATGACGTGAGCTGCAGAGTAGACTTGATTTTGCTTGCTCAGAGGGACCAGTTCTCTGTTGTACTTATCCTCCTTAACACTCCCCCCAACATCCAGGGGCAGGAAGTCAAACATACAGACTCATCCTGTTTGTGTTTTCTCTGAGGGCTGAGAATCCTGAGGTTTAAGTTCTTTTGTTCCTCTTCCTCTGCTTTCTCCCTTTCATCTTGTTTGTCCCTGATCTCAACAGGGGGCTTTGAAGAAGGGTTCAAAATTTGGTCCAAGAAATAAACACCAAGAGGATAAGACCCCCTTCCAGTTGGCTCACTCTGACTTTAAAAGCCATTATTTCCCTTATCCTGTCCCCCCTGTTTTAAGTAAGACTTCAAAACAAAAATTCATCTTTGCCTGGGGTAGCTGTTGTATAGGCTGCTAAGTTATGGCCAGACTCTCACTCGTTTATGGTGATAAGACCCTGCCAAATCTAGAAAGCATTTTGACCTTAAGACTCTTAAAACTGAAGCCCTTGGTCAAAAACATGTAGTTCCCCTTTCAACACGGTTTGTCTGTCAGATATTGACAGTAGCTACTTCATACGCGTGCTTTAGCTTGAATTATTACAGTCTTGAAAAGTTTCTGTTTACACCTCCCTTTAGTGTTTTTCTCCTTTTTTATTGTTGTTAGCATGATTATGAGATTCTCTAGCCTCATATGTCTTTGGGGGAGACGATCTCAGAGTAAAGATAGTCTGGAACAATCTGCTGGGTCATGAAACTAGATGTATGTACCACTTGTACAAGTTTCTAGAATGAAATCCAGCCCCATGGTGCTGCACTGGTAGAAAGACAAGGGAGAGTGTGAATTTATATATTCTGATTCTAGGGTGAAAATTAGGAGCAGATTATAAATTCCACAGGGAAAAGGGTGGAAAGAACAAATGGAACAATAATCAGAGAGTGTGTTAATGAGGACTGTTCCAATCTCCAAGTCTCCCTTGCTGGATTGGGAGAGCTCTGCTGAGGGAAGTTACCCCCTAAGTCTAACACCTCAGATCTCTGCCCCTCAATCTTTAGTAGCTGAAAATCCTCCCTTGATATTTACCTGGTATGGATACCCTAGCCATTGATGGCCACCTCTGGGACTGCTGTAGAGCAGCTCCTTGGGGGTGACAAGGATATTTTGAGATGTGAAGCGAGAATGTTTGATATTTGAACCAGTTACCTAATGGCCCAGTGACCTCTTTGTCAATTGAAACAAGAAGCTTTATATTTAACCCAGTTTTAGCTACTCAAGCAGCCAGGTGTTAAGGAGTCAGTTCATTCTCATTCTCCCTCCTTCCTTCCCTCTTTCTCTCTCCCTCCCTCCCCCTCCTTACTCCCCCTCCTTATTCTTCCCTCTTTGCTCTCATTCGATAGCAAAAGAACACAATACAAGGATGTAACTGGTGGGAAAAGATAGCTATTTCCAGATAAGCCAAACATTTTATCCGAGCTGACATCTAACTGAAAGCATTTATTATTACTACTGTTTATTCCATCACCGTAACAATGTAAAATGCTTTCTTGTGAGAAAATCTGGCCTGCTCTGATTTATAAATGCCTTCCTGAAGCATTTTCTGAAGTTGTTACCTACAGTGGCAAATAAAAGGGAAAGGAATTCTAGCCTCCCCGCCTCCAAAGAGAAAGAGAGGAAGGGAGAACAGCAGTGGATGAGGGTGTGCATCTACCTGTCAATGGATGATGTCTATTTGAGATATAGAAACACACATAGTCATCGCTGTGTCACAGAGTAGAGAAGGAAGGCGAGCTTGGGAGTCAGATCTGACTTCATGTCCCAAAGTCCTTCTACTTACCCGCGAGCTGTGTGACCTTGGGCAAGTTATTTAACCTGTCTGGGTTTTAATTTCCTCAACAGTACAATGGAGCTAATCATAATTGCCACCTTTTAATACATAAAGTCAATTACTGCACACACCAGAAGTATAGCGAGAGAAATATATTCCATCTCTTCTCAGTCACTTTACTCAGTCAGCCTGTGTGGAGTAGCAGAGTAGCCCTAAGTATAGAAGTGAGTTGAGTATTGAAAAGTGATATATTCTGAGCATCTGAACCTTGAACTATTTCAAAGCGATAATTATGCAGCATCTGTGGCTGCCTTTTTGTTTGTTACCACTCAGTCAGGGGCATTTTAATCATAGCTCTCGCTAAGAGATTGCTGTGCCCTTTTGTGTGTGTTTCATTTATCTGCTCACTAAATGTCAGCATTTATGGCAATTAATTAGCCAGTTATATCTTTGTTATTTTAGATGGGTTACATTCTTAAATGAACAATAGACCCAATTGTGAAAATCTCGGGAAAAATGGTTTTGCACATTAGTTGCAGATAAAGATTCATCTATCATCTTCATCATTAGCACCATCAAATAATGTATAAAAAGCATTCATAGGACTCAAGTTAGTGAGGAAATGAGATATTCTGGTTTGGCTGCTCTGATAATTAGATCACAGCAGTAGTTCCCAAATCACACTTTTGAAAAACATTTTAAATTGTGAAATATACACAGTGAAAAAGTGCATAAAATATAAATGTGTTCTCTTCACAAAATATTGTAAAGAGGATACCTATGTAACCCCTCTGAGTTCAGGAAATAAAACATTGCCAGGACCCCAGAAGCTGCCCATGTGCCCCTTCCCAATCAGGAGTGCCCTTCGCACCCCGGAAACCACTATCTTGATTTCTTGTATTTTGTTCCTCTTTATAGTTTTACCACCCATGTATGCATCTCTGGTATAATCTAGTTTTGCCTAGTTTTTAAGACTTTGTATAAATTGAATTACCCAGAATTTATTCTTTTGGTATGGTTTCTTTTACTCAGTATTAAGATTTATCCATGTTATTGCATATATGAAGTTTGTTCATTTTCATTATTGTATTGTATCGCATTATATGAATCCATCAAAATTTATCAATTTTATTATAGATGAACATTTGGGTTGTTTCTATAGGGGATATTATGGACAATATTGCTATGAACATTGTCTACATATGCTGGTGCTTATAAGTGTTTACCCATTTTTTCTAGTAGGTTCTTCTTTCTGACTTGTAGGAGCTCTATGTATGTTCTAGATACAAGTTATTTGTTAGTCATATGTGTTACAAATACTTTCTCCTACTCTGCGGCTTGCCTTTTTGCTAGTTTAATGACATCTTTTGATGAGCTTAAAAGTTCTTCATTTTAATACAGTCAAAATTATCAATCTTTCCAATTATAGTTAGTGTTTCTTTGTGTCTTATTTAAGAATTTTTTTTTTTACCTTGAGGTCATCATCTCTTATTTTATCTTCTGAAAGCTTTATTGTTTTGTTTTTCACATTTTTACAGCCCACATGGAATTAATTTATGTGTATGGGGTAAGAGATGGTCCAATTTCATTACCCCTTATAGATAGCCAACTGTTCTAACAGCATTTATTGAGAATGCTATTTATGTATTGAAAAATCTTTCCCCCCTCTGCTTTGAAGTGCCACATTTGTCATAAGTCAAGAATCCACGTCTGCGTCTATTTCTGGGCTTCATAATCTATTCCATGGGTCTATTTGTCCTTGTGCTAGTGATAAACTATTTAATCACCACAGGTTTATAATAAATTCTGATGTCTGATAGGGCAAGTCCTTCCACATCGTTGCTCTTCGAATGTGTCTTGGCTCTTGGCCTTTTGCC
The DNA here is from genome assembly GCA_963574885.1 of Lepilemur ruficaudatus. Taxonomy (NCBI): domain Eukaryota; kingdom Metazoa; phylum Chordata; class Mammalia; order Primates; family Lepilemuridae; genus Lepilemur; species Lepilemur ruficaudatus. Next base: position 2,776 of record CAUYRT010077701.1, on the reverse strand, counting down.
TTTACTTATAAAGTTTAGAAATCAATTTGTCAAGTTCCACAATAAACAAACAAATGAAATAATCTACTGGGATTTTTTATTGGGACTTATTTAAATCTTCTTTAATTTCTCTCAATGAGGTGTTTATAGTTTATTCCAATAAAGGTTTCTCACCACTTTTGTTAGATTTATTCCTGGGTACTTGATTTTTAAAATCAAGTTATAAATGTCATCTTTTTAAAAATGTATTTTCTGACATTTATTGCTGACATATATACTACAATTCTTTATGTATATATATTTATCTAGCAACCTTGCTAATTCTATGAATTCTTATTAATTCTAATAATCACTCTGTAGATTATTTTCAGTTTTCTAACTTTATGATCATTACCATTTGTGAATAATGACAGATTTGGTTTTGTCCTCTCCAATCCTCATTTTTTTCCTCTTGCCTTAGTGCACTGGTTAGGACCTCTATAATAAAGAGTAGTTATTTTAAATTTATGTTTTTGTCAAATTTGACAACTAAAATTTATTAATTCTGTTAAATAAATTAACTACTTTTTAAACAGAATTGTAAAATTCAAAAAGTACAAAAAAGTGAATATATGAAAAGTCTCTCTTCTACTCCAGACCTTCATAGGCTTATTAAAAATATTGAATCTCTGCCCCTCCCCTTGACCTGTTGAATCGTGAACTTTAGCCAGTGGAGCTTCTCCATTTGTATGTTTTTAAAGCTCTGAGGTGACTCTCATAATTATGTTCGAAGACCACCGCAGAAGGTTCACTGATAGAGATTAGTAGGATTGTGTAATACAGTGATTCTCAATTTGGCTGCCCATTAAAACCACCGGGAGGGTGGGGCTTTAAAAAATCCTGATGCCTGACCTGGTACCCTGGGCCTACAGACCTGATTCTCTGTAGGTGCCATGTTATGTTTCTGAAGTTTTTTTAAAAGCTTCCCAGGTGATGGGAAAGGGCGGGAGGGAGGGTTTACAAAGGGGCATGAGGAAACGTTTGGGAGTGACGGGTATGTGGTGATGGTTTCATAGGTGTGTACATATGTCAAAACTTATCACATTGTTCACTTTAAGTCTGTTCAGTTTATTGCACCTCGATTATACATCAAGAGAGCTGTTTAAAGATAAAGCTCCCCAGGTGAGTCTCATGCACAGCAATGGCCGGGAATCATTGTGGTAACAGAAAAGGCACAGGAAGTTGGCTAGACTTTCATTTGTCAGCAGTTGGCTGTGTACACTTAGACAAGTGACTTCACCCCCCCTCTGGACCTCAGTTTAATTCTAGTTAGTGTGTTCAATTTCCTCATGAGTACTTTTCAGCTCCAACGTTTTGATTGTTCTGCTTAGCCGGGCAGTGCCGGCCGGGCTGTGAGTGTACCTCCAGGCCACACGAGGGAGCCCTGCAGCTGGCGGTCTCTTCCTCTCAACTGAACACTCTTGTGACGTCAAAATAGGCTGGTCAGGCTTCTTTCCCTTCTTTCTATGCTCCACCCTTGGTGAGTGCAAGCCCTACTTCGCGACCGTCATCTTGAGCTGCCGCTACCCACTGACCCTGCTGCAGGTGAGCCCTTCCTTAAGCCAAATAAATCCATGAGCCTCTGAAGGAACAGAACAGCTTTAAAAAATGATCCCCAGATTGCTTTGACAATATCCTGCTCTCCCAAAGCAATTAAAATAGGATATAATTGATGTATATGTACGTACACATATCCATATATATCCATATCTGTCTAATCTATATCAGTAAGCACATTAATGATATTACTCTACTACCCCTAGGAAAATTATCCATCTATATATTAACAAAATATTGTCTGTTTAGAGGTACAATTTCGAGATCCTTCACACAGTAAATGTTGCTTAGGTAAGAAGAGGAATCAAGATTAGCAAACAAACCAAGTTTTTTCCATGGGAATGTGATGTAAAGTGCTTAAGTGGGTAAATGTCTAAGTGTGTTTGTGTGTATCTATCTGTCTTTGTGTTTACATATATTCAGGTGAACAGGTTGGCTAAATATTTTTAGAATGGAATTTATTCAGACACTGTGGACATTAATCTCTATTTTTCTTGGACCAGATAAGGAAAAAAATCTGCTCAGAAGAGATTAACTAGAACTAATGTTACAAAATGATCTAGCTATGTCCTAAACTTTAATAAATGCATTATTTTAAAATCAGCTCAGAAATGAAAAGAAAATGCTTTTCTGAAGTACAAGAACAGTGATTAAAAGAACTCTCCTCCCTACTAGAATTTTTCAGAGATTGCTGTGAAACTTTAACCTTGAGTAGCTCTTTAACCTTTGGATTTATTGTAGCTTTCTTCCATTTTAATTCCTAAATTTCAGATTATTCTATGAGCCAGTTACAACACCTTGTGGACACACCTTTTGCTTAAAATGCCTTGAAAGATGCCTAGATCACAACGCAAAGTGTCCACTATGCAAAGATGGTCTTTCACAGGTAAACCAATATTTCTTTCTTGGTTGGGGTAACTTATTTGGAATTGGGTACTAAGACAGTGTTTAACTGAGACTGCTAGGACAAATTAGCCCCTGAGACCATTTATTTCTCCTGTCTTATAGCCACACTTCCCCTCTCCACAAAGTCCTTCAGGAAAACGAGGCAACATCTAGCTTTTTTTTTTTTTTTTTTTTTTTTTGAGACAGAGTCTCACTCTGTTGCCCAGGCTGTAGAGTGCCGTGGCATCAGCCTAGCTCACAGCAACCTCAAACTCCTGGGCTCAAGCAATCCTTCTGCCTCAGCCTCCCGAGTAGC
>CAUYRT010077699.1:0-45964 GCA_963574885.1 Lepilemur ruficaudatus | reverse complement strand
CTGGACCAACCCATTTTAAAGATGATACCTGTCTCTCGGGTTAATTTAATTTCCACAGAGAATCATTTACAAGTTAATCCGTTTCCCCCATCCATTCATTCTCCCAAGGATCTATTCATCCTCCCTAGTAACCACTTATTGCCCTTAAACAGAATTACCTATATTTCTCATCTCCCCCTTCCCTCTAAAATGAGGGTATATAAACTTCTGGACCCCACTGGAATACTGGATGATCACTCTGTGATTGTCACCATAGTAAATAAATTTGTAATCTCTTTCTCTTATTAAACTGCATTGTTGTGCGTTGATCTTTCAGTGAACCATCAGGGGCAAAGGGGAAGTTTTCCTTTCTCCCCCAAAATAACATGGACAGATATCTATGTCAATCACACTTTGAGTAGTTATTAAGATGGCGCATTTGTTGAAAAGTGATTTAAGCAGGCTAAGACTCCTACCCTGATTTGTGCTCACCAAAGGGGATCATATGCCCTCAAGTAGACCTCAGTCCACACTGTAAGCCATGAGTATTGATTATATGCCTTCAGCTCTTCCATTATCAAATTATTTATTTTTAGCATGTTACAGGCAATAGCAGCAGAGGATCATCGGCTCTCCTGAACTGAATCTGCATCAGCAGAACTTTTTTTGGCTTTTTTAAGGAAATGGGGCATCCTTGGTCCTTTTTGAAGCATAGTCCCTACTGATCCTGTTCTCAGATGCAGGGATATGCAAGCAACCTCAAACACTCTAATGGGGCTCTGTGTAACCCAAGGCCATAGGCATTTGCAGGCCTACTCACGCCACTTTGCCATCTCTCCCCAACAGGAGATTTCGTAGCATACTCTTGACCTACTTAAAGAACTCTAAGCTCCTGCAGTAAAAATACATGCAGAAATATGTACCAGATGCACAGATCAAATTTAAGAGGAATAGATTATGGATAGGGAACTGTCAACATGACCCTCACAATCACATTTTTTCATCCTCCCATGTGGTGTCCACCTGCAGTGCATTGTCAGTGGGTTTGGTTGAAACTTGGTAGGTTCTCACTTTCAAAGTTGGCTTTGTGCCTAAGGAATTTTTTTCAACTTTTGTTTTCAGCAATGTGACTGCCCATAGAACTAAAAACCATCTTTTAAAATAAATGCTCCTCCGTTAATAATTTGTCTATAAAGGAAAATTGTTTTAACATTACCATTAGAAAGACTTTGGTTAGCTTCCTTCTTTTACAATTATTAACATAATAAAAATTACATCAGGACAGCTACAGGAGCCCAGCATTTTATTCTTAAAACTATTCTTCCAAGTGAAAATGCTTCCTCTAAATCATGCATCAAACTTTTCTGAATAGAGCCTCAAAGAATTAAAAAATATAGATAGGACCAAGAAGTAGAGGTATTGAACTAAGCAATAAGAACCTGCACATCCACTTTGGACAAAACAATAAACTTTCCTCGTATTCATCAAACATCCTGCCTCTTTACCATACAGGCTTGGGTAGCAATTCCAACAAGCTACTCAGCTATTCGTGAAGAGAACATAGGTAAGGACAATTTAGAACAGCTTAGTAGGTTTAGCATTTCTCACTGATGAATTCTGGTCTTGCATTTACTTGTTAAAAAAAGTTCATGAGAGAGAATGTGGGTTCTCTGACGTTCTTAAAACCAGCCAATCTTCTTGATGTAATGGACTGGACATGGGAGTATTCCCAAAATAAGTCAATTACATGTTAAGAATATTGGAATCTCCTACTTTTTCATTTTCACAGCTAATAGTTACTAAGGGTATGCCAAGATATATGCTAAGCTCTTTTACCTACACTGTTGTTCAAAATTTAGAACATGAATTGTATGCTACTGAACCCAGAATGAAAGAATAACAAAAACAAAATGGCCCCGCTGAACTCATCAAACAAATTGAAAGATTCTCTCATAATAATCAGTCACTAGGGCCCCTCTACCCTACCTAAATAATCTGATGTCCATCCTCTTTCCTGTACTCCCAACTATGGCAGCCTTAGTTCAGGCCCTCAACACTTCTTGTCTGGATAATCCTAACAGCCTCATATTTGTTCTTCCTATCATAAGACTTGACCCCTCCAATCCATCCTTCCCACAGCGAATGATCTTTATATAGAAAAATCTAATAATGTTTCTCCTGGAATTAAAAGACTTTGGTGGCTCCCATAAACTTCTGAATAATCTTTAAGCAACTTCTCATGATATCTAAGGGACTTTATGAACCACATCATTCCTATTTCTCTAGCCTGTATGTTCATCTTTTCCCAGGGCAGACTGGCTCTTGAGTAGGGACCTCTATGCTGGGATGGACAGCAAGTGCTTGGAGCCAGAAATGCTTGTAGTAAAACACATGCGAGGAAAAAGAAACACTGAGTATCAGAAAGCCCTGAAAGCACTTCCAAGCAAAGAATCTATGAAATGATCATGGGTGCCTATGCATGGAACCAAAGAGGTATTGAAGAGTGAAGAAATGAGGTTCAAATTAGAGAGTAAAAGGAGAGTAAATCTGAGAGACAGTGAATTGTTATTTCTAGGGAGCAGCTGCTTTACGATCCTCATTCTAACTCTTTTTCTTATTCATCACCTCTTCTCAGGCCATCTTCTAGGCACCTTGGTGAGGAAATACCTTTTCTTCAACTTGCTGCTGAGACTTCCTTCCCAAAACACAGATAGAAACACAGGAATGTTTCATTCAAACAATTTCCCTCTATATTATTCAAATTTATACACTTAGGACCAGAAGGGACATTAAAGATTATAGAGTGACAATTGTTCTGGTGAGTCACTGAAGTAACCATCACTTTTCAGTTGTATACAAAAAAACAGTACAAGTAATTTTTAATTGTTCTGTAACTACTAAACTATATAATCCTGAGAAAGCAACTTCACTTATCTGAGCCATATTTGAAACTAGGGAATTGGAATTGATGATACTTGAAAAATCTTTTCTTTTTTAGAATTCTGTAAGTATAGTACCATCTCTTTGCATGCAAATTGGCCATGAGATAATTTGAAAAAAACTAATATTAAAAAGGTTCATTATAATTGGGACTGCTCAAATCAATCCAGTCAGTACTATTTACCACAGCAATCTTTCTGTTCTACGTATAAGACAACATGAACTCAGACCTTTCCAACAATTCCCATAGTATCCTAATGTTTATAACTTTAGCAAATCAGACACAATTATTTTCTTTAGAAGTTCTAAGTCCTGAAGTTACCAAGACAGTCTGACAAATCAGTACTTTTCCAGCCAGATATAAAAATCCCAACTGGGCTGATTACTCAAATTCTTCCAAAACTAAAAGTAAAGAATCACCCATTATTATCCCAGTTTACAACCTTTTAAAATTAAACCACACAATTTCACACGTCGTGGTTTTACTTTATCCTCATCATCACACTGTACATTTTTAAATAGGTAGGGTTTTTGTACTGATTTTTGAGATGGGACTAAAGCTGGAAAAGATTTTAAAACTTGTCAAACATCCATTATCCAGCAACTTAGAGGCAGACTTGGAACATCTTACAAAGTTAGTAAAGCAAAAAAAATAAAAGATTGTTTCTTTTTTCCTTAATGCCAGTTTGGGGGAAAAAAATCCTTTCTATAATTGAACTTGATTGCTTGTATTCTTGCCTTCTTCTGAACTTCCTATCCCATACCCTTTTACACTGAACTTGGACTCTGCTCAGTGAACTAGCATTCCACGATTAGCCTGGGAACCTGAGCTGTTTTCCAACCAGTGAATCTGCAAGTGTCAAGGACATGCAAATTGTGAGAAATGGCATAAAGGTTGGTACTTCAGTAAGCAGAATGTTGGAAATGTCACAGAATGAACAGCAAGAAAAGAGAAAATAACATTTAAAATAACCTGAGACAGAATTACCTGGGAAGGAACAGGGGTAGAATCGAGTACACATCAATAATTTTTGTAAAATTTACAAGATCAAATGAAAATAGAAATCTTATTAAAACATGCGAATTGTACAAATAGATTATGTTTTCAGTATTTTTTAAAAGTTGCTTGAAATTCAAGGTCAAATGTTGACTCAGGAATCAATCCTCCAGAGACAGAGCCTATTTTAAAAATAAAAACAACATACTTTCTTTGCTTGACAGTGTAACATAAAGGAAGAAAGCTTATTTAGGGCTTGATATATTTTTGACAGAGAGTAATAACACAATTTAAATTTTAAAAGAAAATTTTTTTGTCTTAAAAATGCTCCATTTTCCCCATTAATTTTTTAAATTTAGATAAAATTTGCATAAAGTAAAATGCATACATCTTGAATGTGCAAGTCAATGAGTCTAGAGAAATATATACACCCATGTACGACCACCCAAATCAAGATATTAAGTACTCCCCTCCTCCCCAAAAATGTTCTTGTGCCCCCTGCCAGGCAATCTGCACCCCACGTAGGCAAATGTTGTTCTGATTTTGATCACCATAGATTAAATTTACCTGGTCTGGAACATCATATAAATGGAATTAAATATATAATATAAATGAATCTATGTTGTATGTATGTACATACTAGTAGTTTATTATTTTATATTGCTGAATAGTATTCTATTGTATGACTATGCCACAATTTTTTTATTAAGAATAAAGCTGCTATACACATTTTTGTTGACACATTTTGTGGACAAATATTTTCATTTCTCTTGCATAAATACTTAGCAGAATTGGTGTGTCTTAGACAGATATTTGCTTAACTTTTACAAGAAATTGCCAAATAGTTATACAATTCTCCAGTGGTATATTAGAGTTCCAATTATTCCACATCCTTGCCAACATTTGGTGTTATTTTAAATTTTGTCTATTCTAGACGAAGTAAAATGCTATATCATTTGGTATCTCATGATCAGTTCAGGCTAACACCACGCCCTGTTTTCCAGCTATTCCATTTCTCTAAACAGGAGAGATTTTGGCTAGGATTGCTGAAACAAATCAGATACTTAAATTAAGAGCACAAAACCTAAGCAGACACTCACTCTCAGGTGTTACCCTGCACCTGTGCAACCCTGAGGGCAAGCAGCACCTCCTTAGATTTTGCACCCTACGTCCTTCCCTGGCCTGTTCCTAGTCCTGACCCTGGGGACAGTTAAAATAAGAATCATAATAAATTTGGCAAGCAAGACTTCAAGAAAAATAAAGAAATGCCAAACAGGAGAAAGGAGATTGGAAATGTGTTATAACTTTCATCCACTCAGAACTATACTGGTTACAACCCTGCCTTACTCTCTGCAGTGCCTGACAGCACGTAAAAGGAAAAGTTGACCCACTCTCCCAAAACAGTAAGAATATCATAGTATTGGTATCTGAAATGTTATTACAACTACTTTTTGAAAAATTACACATAAAAATAACTAAAATAACATTTAAATTTCAACCAATGGTTTTCTTTAGGTAAAAAAAAAACCTACGGTTGATTCTTTTTTCTTCCTTCAGTCCCCTTTTCTAATAAGCATGCGTGATTTATTTTTAATTGCAATATTGTGTTATGAAGATGAATCCTACCCAGGTTTTATTCATAAGGAAGCTTAATCAGCAAAGAATCTAACAACTCACTTGTCAATTATCACAAATTTTTTCAAAGTCAGTTCTTACCTTAAATGTACAGCATTGAGCATCAAATAGAACAATTGCTACTCTCAACAAAATTCTAACAATGAAAAATGTTAGGCAAAGTTGAAGGGGAACCTTGTCACCTTTGATGTTTGTAAAATTCAGAGAAAGAAACATAAGCTATATTCAGGTAACTGCTCTAGATTTCAAAGGAGCAAATGTTTAAAATTTTTTAAAAATTTAAAAACATAAAAAAATACGTGATTCCACAACATGAGACCCTGAAATATGAAGGCAGATGAAGAGGGTCAGGAATGGCCGACACGTTCCCGGTGACTGGAGGCAGGGAGTTCAGGCTATTTATGATGGGATTGAACATGGGTTGCAAGACCAACCCAATCTGAGAGGATGTCACAAATAAAATCTCCAAAACCCTAAAACCAGGCTTCTCATATAACTGCAGCATAAATAGGTGTCAAAGCCTTATTTAGCTCATTAACTAGGGGACCAGTATGAGAAAAAGCTGATTCAAAGGTAATTTGAGTAATTAGGGATTCATGAGCATTTTTAAAAGATAAATTTAGAATACAATTCCCAGTTAGGCACAAAACTGATTAATGTCCTAGAAAGTAATAAAATCGTAATCTTTGGGTTATCATTTCTATTACATGGAAATAGACAACTTATTATGTAACTTCCCCATATCTACACTTTAATCAAATAGTTATTAACGAAATTCACATAAGTGCATTCTCCAAGAGAATTAAATAATCTGAGTGGAACAGATAAACAATGCCATTGATGTGGTCCCCTCTTTGGCCTTATTTCTATGTTTTGGACTGTTTTTCTTAGAAGGGATAAGAAAGCCTTTCCAACTATAATGATGTTTAAACTGAGATTAGAAGACAAGCAGTAACAAAAGGCATGCTGGGGCCTTCCAGGGTGAGGGACAGGCAAGTTCACAAAAGGAAAGGAAGTTGCCAAGGGAAAGGAAATGGATTCATAACTAGGGACAATTATAAACACCCAAAAACTTGTAAAATGGTGTTAAGAAGGCTAATGAAAGTCTGGTCTCCCTGTCAGCAGTCTTGTTCCTTCCAGTTCATTCCTGACTCCACCCAGTGTGATTCTTCTAAAGAGCTTATCGTAAATCTGATCATTTCAGCCGTGGGCTTACAACACTCCGGTGTCTCCCCTTGGCCCACTGAAGATGAAAATCCCTCAGGCTGGTCCTCTATTAGGACCCTTCCTAACCTGCCTCGATAGCTCCCCACCTGGACCCTGTGATGCAGCCTCCTTAAGTCATTTAGTTTCCTGCCACTGTGCCTCATTCCTCTCTTTCCTCCTGGAATGACTATCTCACCCCATATTCCTAAATCAGTAATTTACTTCCCTGAAGGCAGATTAAAGTGACATGAAAACGGAAAAAATACAGATGTCCAGGTCCCAGCTCCCGATCCACTAAATCGGAATTCCTGAAGATGGATTTCTAGCTCCTGTTTTTCAAAGCTGCCCACATTATTTTTATGTGCAGCCAAGGCTGAAAAGTAATGATATCAAAGGGTAAAGTAGAAAAGGTGCACTGGCTTATACAAATTTCTCCCTCTCTTCAAAGCTCTCCTTAAACATCATATTCTCCATGAAGCACTCCCTAACTCCATACTCCCACTCCTGCACATTAGTCATTCCATTCTTGGTAACCTTGAAGCACTTGGAACATGTCTCCTTTGTATTACATCAGATTTTCACCTGGGACTAACAATGTAATAAGTGATAAGAGATTAAAATTCCTCAAACTCAATCTACAGTCTAATCCAATGACTACATCAGGATTCTGATACAAAAACAGAGCACTTAGCAAGTCCTGATACTGTCTTTTTAGTTTTTCATCAAAGAAAAATATACAGGAAGAAAAGTTTCTATGTCCTATGTGTACAGCTTGCTGAATTTCCACAAACGAAACACAACCATCTACGTAGACCTCAATCCTAGTTATAGGATATGCATATGCTCACCTTTAGTAGATACTGCTAGGCAATTGGCACCAAATTTATTCCCTGACCTGCAGTGTATTAGAAGGCCAGTTTCCTCATCAATACTTGATTTGATTTAAACAGAAGGTCCTGCTTTTATTTAAACTATTGTATCACTATTTCGTATATGCTAGGTTGTCGGATTCCTGTTTTAACAAGTATGCCTACTCCAAAGTCAGAGACATGTTCTCATGTATTTTTTCTAAATGTTATTATTATTTTATCTTTCTCATTTAGATCTACAGTCCATCTGGAATTGACTTTTGTGCATACGATATATGATACATTTTTTGCCATGTGGCTATCCAATAAATGCGGCCCCATTTATTGAAAAGATCATCCCTTCCCTACTCTACCGCAGTGTTACTTCTGTAAAAGACCATTTGACCATATACGTGTAGGTCTAATTCCGGAATCTCGATCTTATCCCAATGACCAGTTCGTCTATTCTTAGACAATATCATATTGTCTCAAATACTATATCTTTACAACAAATCTTGATACTAGGTACTATAAGTATGCCAGCTTTATTCTGCTCCAAGTTTGTCCTGGCTATTCTCAGCCTTATGTTTTTTCATGTGAATTTTCAATGTGGTGATATTGCCTATCTTCTATCATATTTATTTCCGGTGTTTTATGTTTCTTGCTATCATATTAAATCATATCTGTGTCTGAGGTCCCCAAGACCACCCCTAGGCTCAATAAATGCTCTCATTTTGGGTATCACTACAATTCTGAGGCCGCTACTCTTTCTCCAGTTTACCATTCTACGTCTCAGGCTTGTAGCCAATCCATTGTGTCTGTGGGATCACAGGCTCGGCCTCCGCAAGACCAGCCCAGTCTCCGTGTGCAGACAGGACTCCGCATAGTAACTCACCAGGAAGAGCAGGGGGAGCTCCAGCTCCTTCCATCAAGCGCAGCAGGAGGAACAGAGGAAGAAGGACGTCAGGCTCCAGACCAGTCAACCATTGCGAAGCCTGGACAGTGTGAAGAAGCCCGTGGCCACTAGCGTGTTGTAGCTTAATTTTACCCTCACTCGGCCTACCTCGGACCCTTCCACTCCTCGCTTTTCACAGATCTGGAGGCCGATCCCACGTGAAAAACATTTAGGAAAACAAGTGTGACACCTCTGCTTGAGGCCCAGAAAGAAGGCTCTTTCTGAAGGGGCCCTTCGGTTGTTTTCCCAGGTGAGACTTTTAAGACTTGATCCCTGTTGCCTGAATTCCTTTCTCACCACACCCAAGGTCATTTTAATGAAAATTCCAAAGTCCAAGCCAAGAGGATAGAATTGCTCTTAATCCTTCAGCAGTGCCGTCATTTGATCCCTAGACCCGCTGGGGTGATGACTGCGTGTCTGCGGAGCACCGCTAAGGGGGGCGGGAGGAAGAAGTGGCCACTGCTGCGGGAGGCCTGTTACCAGCCCTCGTTTCCGCGCTGTGTGGCGCTGCTACTTCCCAAGGCCTGAGATGGGCCTGCAGCCCTCTAACCAATCATTCTCAAGACAACGCCAACTAGCATAGATGCTCCCCTTTCAAAGAAGTTTGCTAATTTATTATCATTTTGTTAATAGTATTCATTTTCTTGAGAAAGTTGAATCAGCAAGGGGTTCACTTTCTTATTTCTTGCACGCTCAGAGGGAGCTAAGGTTGTGTACGGAACGTGCAATTATAATTCTCGATACCCTTGTATCTGTGACATAGCATTCCATTAGAAGGTTAAAAAGTTTGTGTTGTCAAAGGAAATGGAAAATGAAAGAAACAACTTGGGTGCTTTTCCAAACAGTTTTTTTTTTTAGCTTGTTTTCATTTTCTTTCTAACTTCCTGAGTGATGAGGGAATGAAAGGGCTGACGACGAAATGTCTGGGATGTTTTGGGACCTCTCTGTCCCCTGGGCCAGATACGTGTGCATTCCCAGCGCTGCAAGGACTAATCATCAGTCTGGGTCGCTCCTAACAAACAACCAGACTGAGCGGCAGCCCCCAGCTTCCTGTCACGCTGAACTCTGGAAGCCACTGATTGCCGGTCCGGCCAACCTGCCGCCAGCCTCCAGCAAACCTGCCAAAGTCATCTGCGTTGGTATTTTCTTGCCTCAGAGATGAAAGGGGGACATCCTTCCCCACAACTGGCTGAACAGAATGAGGAGAGCTCTCTGCTCAGGGCTATAAAACAGACCCTCTCCTTTCAGGCCCTGGAGGCAAACACTGCCCGGGAATATCACCCTCACAGAAGAAACTCTGTTAAAACACTCAGGCTTAAGAAGACTGGAAGTTTTAAGAGAGTTTTGGAAACTGAAAATCTAAGTAAAGACAAAATTTAAAGCATGACCATGATGAATATCTCTAACTTTCTCATTTTTTCCACCTCATACAAAAGTACTTATTTAGGGAAGATGAAAAGGAATCTGACTGTTTTTCTGATAGGAATGATAACCACGTCAATGTGTAGCCCCCAGACCCATATCTGCACCTCTCTCTCCTTCCACCACTCCCCGGAATCCTCTCCCACACGTCCGTTCGGCTGTGATGAGGAGACTAGAAGAGACCAGGCGATGGCAAGCAGCTGGCACAGTCCCTGAGCCTGGGGGCAGGCGGGCCCTGCTGTTTCTTGGACTCCTCCACCAAGAGTCCCCGGACTTTGATTCCCAAAAGGCGCAGTGAAACATAACGGCAGGTGACTTCAAGCTGCTCTGGATGACGTGTTTGAACTTCTTAACTTGTTAAGAAATATCCCTGTCTCAAAAGAAAGTGAGAAATGTTAAATTTTATTCTAATTCCCATTTTTTAAAGAGAAGAAAAGAAAGAAGAAAAACAATGTATTGTTTAGATGGCCTACCAGAAGCACAAAAGATCATTATCCCAGAAGACACTCTATACACTTCCCCACCTGTCCCTGGCCTGGATCCGCCCACGTGAGCATACTCACGCACAACAGGGAAGTCACTTTGATTATGCCACCGCTACCGACAGATTTTTTTGAGACATTTTCAGGAAAGCCAAAATAATCCTCCCCACACAGTTGCTGGCACCTCACATAAACTCCTAAATAATACCAATAACATGTTTTAACGTTCCTTTACCGTTTTTAAATCCCGCATTAACTCATCTGGTCCCCCCCAAAAAACCTGTGAGTTGTGATTTTACTTTCCCCGTTTTACACAGAGAGAACTGAGGTTCAAGAAGGTAAGAAAAATTCGGAAATGCAATGGAGACCAGAACCCAGAGCTTCTGATTCTGAATCCACAGGCAGAGCCTCCTCCTGCACCCGTGACCACCCACAGGCCATTTGGCCTTGTGTACATTGGATGCTGTGTCTAGGTCTTAGATTCCTTTATTGCAAAAAGGGTGAGTAGGAGAAGCAAGCAGAGAAGGGTTGAACCAGTTGATGTTCAAAGTCTCTTAGTTTCTACAGTTCCACAAGTCCAAGAGACTTTGTGGGATACCTGACTGGCCATGACCTCTTTTTGGGTTTCTTGAGAGTAATAATTAATAATGGTTTTTTGCCTCTTGTCTGTGTAAGGAAGAAGTCAATTGAAGTCGCCATAACCTTTGGGATTTCCGTCAAATCTGCAAATGCACATCCAATAGGAAGGTTGTTGCCCTTCTCGAATCTCTGCAGATCTGTGATGCTGATGCCCAAGGGTCTATAACCATTTTCCTTACCCACTGAAATCTAAACCTTAACCCCAGCTGTTACTTCCATTTTTCCAGTGAAGACTCCTATGTAACCAGTGTCACCCCTCTTCAATTCCTCCTCCCCTCAAACACCACTCACCAAAGGCACTGGAGTATCTATTGCACAGATTTCACTGCAGTTTTAAGTTCAACAAAGCGGTGGCATCACAGCCCTTTAATTAATATTCATTATGACACACCCTCTTCTTAAAAGTCCTCACCACCCCAGCCTGTGTGGCGCTCCCTGGCTGGCATGTCTTCAGCCTGCAGCGTTGGCTGCAGACCTTCCAGCGCCGCCACGCACAGGGCATGGGGGAAAGGAGGCCTGACATTTTTTCACTTACGGGAGATAACAAGGAAGTTTTCTGAATAAAAAGCCATCACCTCCGACCATTAAGTGTTTTCCTCCTTTTGGGGCAGAAGCACCTGTGATCAGTTGTGTTGTTACACAGAAGTTTTTGTTTCTCTTCGCTAAACGGATGTCAGCTAACGTGGCAGAGCAGAAAGAGCGCCTGACCTACAGCCCAGTCCTGCTTTTGTACCTGGGTCTCTGTTTCCTTGTCTGAAGAAGGGGCTCAGAAAAGAATGGACCCCTAGATTATTATTAATTCCCACCACCCTGGAGACTGTTGGAGAGGGGAGAGAAGGATGCAAGGCTGGTCGTGGGCTGCAAGTGACAGCACAGGGACAGAGAGCGAGGACAGGAGAAAGCAGAAGGATCCCCCCCAGCTCAGCTCAAAGCCATGGACTGATTGAAGTTGGATAGCCTGTTCCCAATCCTCGCTCTACGTGATTCATAGCAGAGTTGATTGTAGTCAAACCGCCTAACTTGTTTCAAACATCTTACTCATCCTTGTAAAAATATGTAATTTCTGCCCCATCTGTCTCACAGGGTTTGTATGTGACCAAAATGAAGTAATCCAAGTGAAGCCATATAAAATGTTATTTAAAAATCTATAACATGTACTCTCAGTTGGCAATTTCTCCCACTCTACTGGCCAGCAACATCAAGAAGCCACCCAATGTAAACTGTTCATCTGTAGTAGGTTTAGATTTCTGTTACATGGATCACCAACCTCACTTACCAGGACTTTCATATACCAGTTTTGTGTCAGTTTTCTAAAACACATACATGTTAGAAAATACAAGTGATCCTATGCAATGCCTGTGGGTGATAGCTGATTGCAACTGTCATTTTGTGTTGAAATACTGGCTTAGGTAGTCTGTATCTGGATCACATTTGAAAGATATGTTTTTATGAAAGTCACATGAGGGGGCATAGGAAGAAATGTATTCCTCTCCTATATTTTCTTTTCAAACAACACAAAATTTGGAGTAATTTAATATTATTATTGTATTATTACTATTTTTGTTACCATGATTGTTGTTATATATAGATTATTTTCCATTCTGGTCATTTGCCTGAATATTCCAAATATTCCTTTAAGATAAAAATATGTATAATATATGAAAACAATTGTTGTAATTTATGATAGTCATTTGGGCTACCAGTTGCTTCATGCACAGGTTATGCAAATTGAGGCCCCAAATCCCACAGCTTTGGAAGATCAAGACATAGAAACTGGATTTTGAACATATAGATTCCAGGAAAAAAAATAATAGTGGGATTAAGGTTAAAATCCACAGTTAAATTAGGAAAACAAGTAGCTTCCACACACTAATCTATTTTGCCCAAGTTCAAAGTAAGATAAATATTTTTAATTACACATGCCACATTGCATTTTAGCATTATTTGCTTCTCTTTTTAAACATGGATTCTGTGGGCTTTTTACTAGAATTACAAATTTTCTACATGCTTATTTCTACGATGGATAAGAGAATAAAGTCTACTCTTGAGAGGTGGCCACCGTATTACTTCATGACCTGAAGGAAGGACTCCTGAACCTTTAGGGTCTCCATCAACCAAAGCTACCTTTGAGGATAATGGGTTCAACTGGTATCACCTCTTTCTCATTCCCTTTCAGGAACTCTGGATTCTAGAGCTCACCTTGCAGAGTGGGGAAGAATCAATCAGGCCCTGGAGCAGGGCAGGGTCAGCTGTGCTAACCAAAAGCACAGATGGAGAAGTTGGCTCCTCCTTCGACCTTTGGCTGAAAGACATAGGCACCAAACACACCCAGGCAGACACTCACTTCATGAAACATAAATGAGGAGTAAACAAAAAGCGCCGCAAATCACTCAGCTTGGCTAGCTGCTGCCAAAGCAGCTCTGAATGCTGCTCATGAAGCTTGCTCTGCATTCCAGAAAACCAAAAAATTAGAGGCCTGATAAGATAACCAGGTAATTAGTGAAGCAATTTCCCCTTCCTGCTCACATGCTTGTATTTATTTTTTAATATAAATTATCATCGTCTTAAGCAATAAGTACACTCTCTTCCTGTAACCTTCAAGAACTTAGCCAAATGGAGCAGAACAAACAGTTCATGTCTTGGTGTCTATTTTTTCAGTTTTTAGCTTAAACACACACACACACAATCTTGTAAATATATTCAGCCCTTTTGGTTTCTTCGGCTGTTCTTTGTTTTGCTTTGCTTTTTCCTTTTCTACAGGACTGGTTGTGTTCAACTACTTTTATAATCTGCTTTTTATTAGGTTACGTAAAGTGAACATTTTCAATAGTTTACTATAGTGAATTTTTAAACAACTTTAGTGTTGGGGTTGTTTTTTCCATAACATTGTATGTGGCTCCAGTATACAAAAACTGGATAAAAGCTTAGCTATACTCTGATAACTTGATGGCGATGGCCTATATCCCCACCTGGGCAGACCCATCGCTTCCCTTAATATGTGAAACTGTCCAGGGAAGACAGCAGAACACAGGTCAAAAAAATACTTCAAGTTCAAGACCAGTGTGGGCAACATACAGAGACCCCATTTCTAAAAAAAAAAAAAGAAACAAAAAAACAAAAAGATTAGCCAGATGTGGTGGTGCACACCTATAATCCTAGTTACTCAGGAAGCTAAGGTGGGAGGACCCTTTGAAGCCCAGGAGTTCAAGGCTGCAATGAGGTATGATCGTGCCACTGTACTCCAGACTGGGCAACAGGGTGAGACCTTGTCTCTAAAAAATAAAATACATTTTAAAAATATGCCCACTGCATCATGTGTAATGAACACATGGCATTGCATGTTGCTTACTGTACAATTAAAAAACATTCTTGTACATTTTTTTAACCTCATTAGGTAAATAAGTCAGATGGCCAGAAGGGAAGTCATTAGGCTCAGGATTTTGTATGGAGCAAAGTCATTAATGACTAACTGGTGAGGGTCAGGCACGATGCAAAAACATTTGCTCTGCCAATCCGTTTCATTATGGATCCTAAGTTAAAAGTATTTTTACAATTTGAGATTCTGGACCTTGTCAGAGAATTCCCATATGCCAAATAGTTACATAATCATTGAATTAATAAGGCTTTGGGAGAACAAAGGAGATAAATAGGCCAATTTGAGGTTTTTGGTCTGATCGAGGCAATCCATCTTGATCTGATACCTATACAGCTATGCAGAGCAATAATTTCCCAATTAAATTGTTACTCAGTATATTTTCACCAACAGCAGCTTGGCCTTCATCCTGAGTATGGTTCCATGTGAAAATAATGAGCATTACAAAGGACAGTGGGTCTCCTAAAAAGCGTCTTAGTTTAAGGGTCTGACTAATCGATTATGACCAAGTTCCACCAGCACTCCAAATTGTAAAAGATAGTATCATGTTCTATAGAAATTTTCTTGACAGAATATCTGTACATCTCAGTAGGCTAAGACTTCAGAAGATTTCTGCCACACTGGATTGATACAAGCTGATAGAAAAGCACATGAACGCCTGTGTTCTAATAAACAGTTAACTTGTGGTAGGTGGAATTTGCTGGGCTTCTGTACAATATAACCAAACATGGCTCATCATTTATAGGCAGAATCTCTACCATTGGTTTCCCAGGAAAAACAAGTGTGTGTGTGTGTGTGTGTAGACAAACACTTTAAGCAACGAATGTTTATTTCTTCATATTCTTTTTGCCTCTCTTACAAAAAAGAATTATGTCAGGTTTCAGCTGATATTTATTTCAATTTCTAATCAAACAAAGCACATGCATCTAGCATATTCATATCTATATTAGACTGTAAAAATAAAAAAATACAATCATCTGTGCATACGATTAAGAGTACAACAGCAACAGAAGTATCCGGTGAACCATCAAGAAAATCCTTGACAGATCAAGGATGTACTGAGAAAGTGAAAGAAGAATGAGGAATCAAGGGAGAAAAACAGATGATGACCATGAAAAAAGGAAAAAGGAAACTAAAACAGATGAAAATATGGAAAGAAAGGAAGAAATAAAAATGTTCTTTAGAAGCAAAGACTTGAGCAGAAGTTTAAAGCATGGACACTGAAGTCAATTATGGAAAAATTACTTCACCCTTGTCCCAATTTGTTCTATGAAATGAATCCCCCCAGCCCGTATCACAGGGCAACTCCCAGGGGTGCCTAAGGCAATACAAGTACAGCATTTAGTTCAGCAGTCAGGGTGAAGCAGACGCTCAATGCATGTCAGCTATTAGCATTAATAGTATAATTAACATTAAGGATATTATAATTATTTGTATCATTTATAGAATTTACATTACTATTTTAACATAAATTTAATCTTGCATATTCTAAAAATCAATTATTCTAGGTATCAAGTCTTGCCACTTTTTCTTGTTTAAAAATTTTTAATACTGGTCATAAGGTTTATAACAAATAGTAGAAAAAATTAGTCAATTGGCTCATAAAATATAATAGTAATCTTTAACCCAGCACTTTTTTAAAATTTATTTTTTTATTGACATTAGATGTACGTATTTTGGGGTACATTTGATAATTTGATACATTCATCCAGTCATATCAGAGTAATTGGGATATTCATCACCTTAAATATTTATCTTTTCTTGGCTCTATGAACATTTGAATTATTCTCTTCTAGCTATTTTGAAATATGCATTTAGGCCAACTCTTTAAATCAAACTTTTCCTGTATAAATAAAGCTGGGATAAATTTCCTGTCTTTCTTAATGCCCTGCCCAAACATGGTTTGGATGTCCTAGGATTCTGGAAAAAGCATCTAAGTCTTCCTCCAAAGGTGACTCTTCATTGACTCTTTTTCCTCTTTCCTATACTGTTTAATATCCAAAAAAAAAAATCATTCACAAAATAAAAAATCTCATTTTGCACAAATACTTATGTTAGAAGGAGAACAATCTAATCCTTCCTTCAGAGTAGGGACTATTTTTAAATTTAAATTTGCGTCTATATTCCAACCTGATTTTTTTTTAAGTAGGAGTAAGCTCTGAGAACAGAAGCCATGTTATGCTCCTTTCAGTCCGTCACAGTAACCAATTCAAACCTGTCCATAGAGCAGATAATCAATACATATGATTTGACGAATAATGTGTTTACTAAAGAGAGAAAGACAAGAAGCAGAGGTTAGTTTCAAAAGTCTATCCAACTTTCAGATTCCTAGTGAGAATTCACTGAGTCTTCTGGCTTGCACCTTTTTCACCGTGATTGAAATGCCAAGTACAAACTGAACAGTCTGCTAACAATCTGAAAAGAAAATATATTACCATGATTGTACAGAGAAACTTGGAAGCGATTTTTTCCTGGGTTGGGGGTTTAAACAAACAGGAAGCCCTGTTCAGGATTTGTCTTCATCATCTTTCATCACAAGTCAGCCTGACTTCCTGATGAAGAAATGTGGAACTGCTTTCAGATTCTCAACCAAATCGGACAAAATTGCCAACCCGACAATCTCCAACCTTAAATTCAGAAACTATTTCTGAGCACCCCATCTCCATATGATTATAACTCTCTGAGTAAAATTTTGTCTCTTAATTTCTATGGGCAAAAAAATGGGTCTTTGTTGGTATCTAACCCCACAGTTAAAGGATCACATTTCTTTTCCTACTATTGAGCAGCAGGAGGGTTTAAGGAGCAAACCATATAATAGAGAATAATAATTAATGATCATGGAACCCTTAAAGTGTTTTATTCTCAGCATTAGAAAGATAGTTTTCTGTAGATATTTGAAAAAATATTATTTATAAAATGAAACTTTAAAGACTCTCTATTAAAATCTTATAGTCATTTCAGGACAGAAAGTATGTAAGACCTTACAATTTATCTCAAATCCATATATCTTTAAGGCACTTTTCAAAGTTAGCAATGTCTTCTTAAATTTCAAATTTCATGAAACTATTTAGTTTCCATTTAGTTACCATTATTAAAACAACAAATAGAGCAATTTTCATGGCAAGGTAAAACTTGAGAACTTTTAATTCAAACAGATCATTTTCTACAAAAAGCTTAAGGTAAATTGATGATTCTCCTACATACTTGAAGAAGCTAATGCCAAAATTTGAGTTTGAAGTACCAGAAGATACAAACAGGAAAATGACTAGTATTTTATCTAATGTTAAGTAGAAAAATACAAAATCAGTAACAAAAAAAAAAATGTTGTTACTCTAAAAATTATACTGAAATGTAAAATATTATTAACAATATTCACCACCTACCTATACAACTAAAAAACTTCCTCCTCTCTAAATGAGATCTTTCACCCTTTGTCCATCACTGTCCCATTCCTCATAACATCGCTTCATACCCTATAAATTTCCAGAATTATAAACTGTTAATTTTTAATGAAAAATAAAAATTATTTTGAGTTATCAATTCTTACCTAGATTTTTATCTACTGGTGCAAGATATATATTTCACCTTTTGAATTTTCAAGATCTTTTCTCACCAATATTTCCAAACATGACTTATTCCACATCTGCATTCTTACAGTATTCTAGAAAAATATAAAATGATATAAGAAAAGAAAAGGTATTGTAATATAGAGAGGGAAACCAAGAGCAGATCCCCCAAATATGGTTTTTACCAGACTCATAACAAGTTTAAACATCTGCAATTTAAACATATCCTGACTCAATTAAATTCTAGAAGTCATTGC
This sequence comes from Lepilemur ruficaudatus, assembly GCA_963574885.1. NCBI lineage: Eukaryota > Metazoa > Chordata > Mammalia > Primates > Lepilemuridae > Lepilemur > Lepilemur ruficaudatus. The sequence continues at coordinate 27,665 of CAUYRT010077699.1, read as the reverse complement.
TTAATATTGAGGCCCAGAAGAAGACACTCTAGGCAACTACCACATCACAAACATTCCAGATGTTTCTAGAACACACAGTTCTCTCCCCACTTATCAGCCTATGACAACCACCATTCAGCCTTTTCCTATTATTATTCAAAACTGCATATTTAATATTCATTTTTTAAAAACAAAAGAAACAAAGCAGAAAGAGGAAAATAAACTTGAACAAAAACATATACTTTGTTTTCTGTCCGAGAAAATAAAATGTGCATTTGTTGAGAAACATATGATGAATTTTCTCGGAGTGATGCAACCCCTCTAAAAAAAAAAATCATGAAAGTCATCGCCATGGGTGGTAGGATGCTGAGTTTCCCACAGGAAGCAGCTCAGGTAATTGCTTGTTTGTTTTTGTACTGAGAGGCATTCTATTATGTGCCTACAGGTTTCTTCTGTGAGAAAATCTGCTGTAAGGCCCATTTGTTTCAGGCATTTTGTAGCATTTGTCTCATGGATTTAGAAAGTCCATCATCTTAATAAGCATTCTGTAGAAGAAATAAGTAAACATATGTTTGGCAAACAAGCTATATTACAACATTTAAGAAATCTACAAACAATATAAAGATATGAATTCCAAGTTAGAAAATGTAGCCACTTCTGGCATACAACTGCAGATCAGAGAAGGGCCAGATTATCTGGCCAGTTAAGTTGTCTGAAAGAAATTCCAAAGTGAGGCCACTATTAAGCAAGCCCCAGGAAAGGAAGTAAGGATTACTTCACCACTGCCTCCATCCCCACGGATCGCAGTGAGGTCAATTTAAGAGTTCTACAAATAACCGTGGCTGGTGCACACTGTACTGCATACCGTGCTATGAGGTGGAGATACAGAAATGAATAATACGTGGTCCCTGCTGCATGGCATTTAATCCAGCAGAGACCCATAAACCGATCATTTCAAAGTAAGGGAGGATATAATGCCAAGGCTATATCCAGCATGCAGCGGAATCCAGAGGAATCCACTTGGCCTACTGGGAAGAAGGGAAAAGCCATCACAGAAGGCTTCCCAGAGGAGACAATCCCTGGGTTGAGCTTTGAAGGAGGAGTTGGAGACTTGGAGTCAGCAAGGTGAGGAAGGAAAGTGGAACATTACCCAAGAGAGTAAACAAAGGTGCATAGGTTCAAAGCAGGGTGTGATTGTGTTGTACCAGGAACTGCAAGACATATAGTTTCATCAGGGTATAAATTTTCGATTAGGAGGATGAGGCTACAGGGGCCCAGGCCTTAGGGAATGTATGTACCATGCTCAGGAGCTTGGATGTTATCCAGGGTGTCTTAGGAAGCACCTGGAAAACAGAACTCCTCCAATGCCTTCACCATCCCTCCCTTGTCACTAGCACATAAGATTGCCATGCGTCCAACACCTCAGAAACAGGGGAGTGGAGAAGCGGGACCTCCTCCTGCTGCCATCCCTGAACTAATGTTAATTCTGCTCCCTGTGCAGCCGCAGCTGCGGCAGACTGAACGCAGGGTATCTGGAGCACAGAATAGAAGGGTGATGAGCTTCACAAAGAAGCAACATTAGAAAAAGATGTTAATTCTAACACATGGCAAGGGAATAAAAATACCAATAGCTAGTAACCAGAGAAGGAAGATTGAGCAAGAGCAAAGGAGAGGGCACATGTAGAGGTTTGTGTGAATATTTGCAACGATGAAAGGTAGATATCCAGGAACACAGAGGAAAATGGATCATTACAAGACAGTGTACCAAGGTTTGTTTCACATGCAAAATAATGTTTTGATGCTTTAATAAGTTATTCCAACAGATATTGTAGGAGGCATAATTATAATGCAATCTGTTCCAAAAATTTCACATGGAAGGTGGTCCCACTACTTTCTAAGCCATGCTCTATGTTCACATATACAAAATAAATTGACCAGAAGAGGAAAAACAAATATATTTGGAAAGATCAAGTGAGAGAGTTGACCTGAGACAGAGAAAAGCATAAGAAGAAGTCAGGGTGGACAAAATAGAAGAGATACAAACAACTGCAGCTATGAGAACCAACAATCACAGAACGCTTCCGTGCATTACCGTGGGTAGCTACGAGCTTTCATTGCATCCCATTTAATCCTCAAAGGCCCTACTATTAATACTATTTTCCCCATTTTACAAATGAGGAAATCAAGGCTTAGAGAGGTTGAATAGCAGAGTTGCTAAACTGATGTTCTGCAGGAAACAATGTCAGGAGTGGAACTGGAGTCCAGGCAGTCAGAACCCAGACCACCTAAGTAGGCTAAGAGACCGCCCTACTAAGGAGAGTAACTTCAGGCTGAAACAACGTCTTTAGTGAAGCAACACAACCGAAAAACAAACTAACAAGAAATCCTAACAACAACAAAGAGAAAAGGTATCCCTGAACAGAAATGTCATGAAAAAACTAGTTTCATTCTCTTCAGAATATCCACAGTAAAAAATCTGTATTCTTTTCCCCCACGCTTCAAGTCTAGGACCACCATGAGGCGTAAGTCATGTGTCACTGCGAAAGAGGTATCTTGGTTTATCAATGAAATTTCTGTAGGAGAAAAACTGTTACGCATCTAGAAAAAAGCTATAAACAATATAAACAGTATACATATATCCTCCTGTCTGAAAAAAAGAATGCCACGGGTGCAAGGGCTGGCTACAAAAGAAAGGGACTTGCCAAAAGTTCTAACAGGGGAAGTAGAAAAATCACTTCGGAAAAGGTCTCTTGTTAGCAAAATAAATTTCTAATTAGCTGTATCTTTCGATTAGCCAAGAGAGCAACTAATTAGTCTGACCAGAAGTTTATTTATTTGACACTTTTTAGTCAGAACTAATAACCTCGACAGCTTCATGGTTTGGAGTGTCTATTCATATCCGGGCAGAGTTAATCTGGCTATTGGTTGGATAGTTCTATGAAAGGACACTGTCCTGAATATTCTTATATTACAGAAACGACGGCTTAAATCAAGCATGTAATAATGCCGGCTTCAAGAAGACAGTCTATAAAGCCATCATTTTTACACCTCTAATATCTATATTAATCTTTTAAAAGAATAATACCTTTATTATCATTATTATCATCATTATTATCATGCAATTGCTGGTGGCTGATATCTTTAAATGATTAATACATACTCAATATTCCACATATTCTAAAATTCATTTATTCAGCAAATCTTCATCAAATGTCTAATAGGTCAATGAAAGGTAGAGGATATTTGGTGATCAAACAGGGAACTAATAATTAAATAAACCAGCCAGCCAATCTTTCACAATGCCTCTAAGCAAAGTTTTTCTCCTAAGGGGCAATCTTTGTTCTATTTTCTGTGTGTCTTAACCATATTAAAAATCCCAGCCCACATAATAAGACTTTAATTTCTACGACAATGGTGAATATGATGCCTGATATTTTTACTTTTTCTTTCTAAATGCAGCAAAGTTCCAAGCATTCTTGCGGAGGAAGAAAACCAACAACAGAAATTATTCGCCTTTTTAAATTTAAAATGTTACATTTTCAAGTCATACTTTCCACACTGAAAACATGTCCACTTGCCGACATGCTCTGCTCTAGCTGAAATGACACAATCATTTCAACCCACTGAATTTAAAATTGAAATGTCTCTTTCTTCTTTCAGAAAGAAAGAACCACCCTATGATTAAAACTTCCCACAGTTGCTTTTAAAGTGTTTAAGTCTTTAAAAAAAAAAAAGTCTTCCTCTATTTTTATCAGAAATTACCCTCCCCACACAAACACTGTGGCTGGCTCTAGGAGTGGGTGACTAGTTATTTGCGACAGTGGCCTGCCCTCCTTCCATTTGCCCACTCTTTCCAGGAGTGCAAGTGGACAGCTGCCTTTGAGGATTTCCTATCCTGTTCCATGGCCTCCCTCCAAACATCGGTTCCTTCCCCCTTTCCAGCTGTGGCTTCCCTCGCACTGCTGAACCGCACAAAATGTCCTCTCATTCCTGCACTAGTTGCCATAGGAAACTGAGTTTTTAGATGATGTAATGTTTAAACGGTATCACCTATTCAACCCTTTTCAAACAAGAATATCTCTGAATTGCTTTTGAGGTCATTATGTGTCCATCCTTATGGCCTTACTGCTGTTATCAAGCCATCGTCATTATCAAATTATTCATTCACCCAACACTTGCTGAACCTCTCTCTGATGCAAGTCACTTCACTAGGCCCTGGGGGAGAGAACTTTACGAAATTGACACCGTGTCTGCCCTCTGGGAACTCGCACTCTAGAGGCGGCACATGCTAGCCCACACAGCTCTAATTCAAGGAAATACTACCCAAGTGCTAGAAGGAAGGAAAACAAAAGGCAGAGTTAATGGGAGTGTCAGGAAGAGAATAGGGTTGGTGAGGCTTCTTGAAGGAGTTGTTGACATTGCCAAGGAAAGATTTTATTGCTATTTTGAGACACTCAGCTAACTGAAAGTATCAAAAAGCATAAAAATTACTGAAATAAAGTAAAGAAGGACACAATTCCAAACTACTAGAACACAAATCGGCATTCTATTTTGGAATAAGAATCTGCCTAACAAAATCTAAATTTTCATAGCTTGGTGGTTGGGGTGGAGGGAATCCCTGAGAAATAAAATAAAGATTCCTATGAATCCACTTTTAAACCTTACCCAACTTCAGGCATTAACTATGTATCCTCAGGGACTTGAGTGAGCTTGGAACGTCTCTTTAGCTTACTTCCATTCTAATTACAAGAATCTGCACTAACCTTGCCATTCTCCCTCAGACAAAACTCCTTTGGTCTGCATGGTTCAGGTTTACTGAAGCCACAGTGATGTCTTTGCCACATCAGCACATGACTCTTCCACAGTCAACCTTCATTCAACAAACATTTACTAAGCAGCTACTACATGTGAGGCTCCAAGTTAAGGAAAATAAAGATGAATAAAATACAGTTCTTACATTTAAGGAGGTCACAGTGGGATGCCTACACATAAATAGTTACCTTAAACAAAATGTGAGAAGCACTGAGAGTTGTAGGTAAGGAACTGAGGACAAACAAAGGAGAGGCATTCAAATTGACAAGGACAAAAAAAGGAACATTCCAGGAAGACTTGAAGGAAGGTGAACTTTGAGGTATGCTTGCCCTTTGTCTACAAGAAGGTAACCAAATTTCTGGAATGAAGGCAAGAGCCAGAGTCACAAGGGTCAAATAAAAAGAATTAAGTATGCTATGTTGAGAGGTTTGTATTTTGTCTTCTAGGCATTAAGAAGAATTTTAAGCTACTGAAGAATTCCAAACAAAATGAACATGTATATATACTATTATATTAATGTTATAATTAATATTATAATGCTCTAATTAATATTTTTTATATACACACACATATGTACTGAGAGAAATAGAGCTATAAGCAGGAAAATTAATTAGGAGACTACTTCAGTTGTCCAAATAAGATACGAGGAGGATTTGAACTTAGTTAAAATTACAATTAGGAGAAAGAGACAGAGAACTGCTTCAAATGTATAATTGAGAAGTTTGGATAGCAGTTGCATGTGTGAGGCCGAGGGACTAAGGAAAAGCTAGGAGGACCTCTAGATTTCTGACTTGGAGAGCGGGGTACAGAATTACCACTAAGGTATATTTAGCATAATAAGGGCAGAGCTATTGAAGCAGAAGAAAATATAGTGATTGTAGCTTATTAACTATGAGGTACTCACTGGTCATTCAAATGGATTCATCCAGAAATTAGCTACAAAAACTTATGACAACATCCTGTTCCTCACACAAAAGTATATAGAAGAAGTGGAGAAAAGAGTCTGGATTGATTTTGTCTTAGTCTAACATAAATAATCAACAGAAAAATAGCTGGAAAATCAACAAATACTTGGAGATTAAGCAACGTACTTCTTAATAACACTTAGGTTTAAGAAGAAATCTCAAAAGAAATTCAAAAATATTTTGAACTAATAAAATGAAACATAGCTTAACAAAATTTGTAGGATACAGTAAAAGCAGTACTTAGAGGAAAATTTATAGCATTGAATGCATATATTAGGAAAGAAGAAACATCTAAAATCAGTAATCTAAGCTTCTACTTTACGAAACTAGAAAATAAAAGAACATATTAAATCCAAAGTAAGCAGAAGAAAAGAAACAATAAAATTAGAGCATAAATCAATGAAATTAAAAATAAGAAATCAATGCAGAAATCAACAAACCCAAAAGCTGATTTTTTGAGAAATCAATAAAATTGATGAACCTCTACTCTAACCAGGCTAACTAGGAAAAAAGAAAGAAGCCACAAATTACTAATATCAGAAATAAAAGAGGGGACATTCCTACAGACCTCATGGACATTAAAAAGATAATAAAGGAATATTACAAACAACTCTATGCCCACAATTTGGATGACCTAGATAAAATGGACCAATTTCTTAAAAAATACAAACTACCAAAATTCATACAAAAGAAATAGACAATTTAAATAGGCCTTCATTCATATTAAAGAATTTGAATCAGTAATTAATAACCTTCAAAACAGAAAGCACCAGATATGTTTACTGGTGAATTCTACCAAATATTTAGGGAAGAAATTATACCAATTTTCTACAACCTCTTCCAGAAAATGGAAGCAGAGGAAGTACTTTGTAACTCATTTTATGAGGCCAACATTACCCTAATACCACAACTAGGCAAAGACAAGGAAAAAAAAACTACACACCAGTATCTGTGATGACTATAGAAGCAAAAATCCTCAGCAAAATATTGGCAAACCAATTCCAACAATGTATAAAAACAATTATATATAACAATCAAGTAGGATATGGCAATGACATTTTAGATATGACACCAAAGGTAAAATCCATGATAAAAAGAATTGATGGACTTCATCCAAATTAAAAACTTACACTACAAAAGACATTGTCAAAAGTATGAGAAGACAAGCTACAGACTAGAAGAAAACATTTGCAAAATATGTATCTGATAAAGAACTGTTATCCAAAATATACAAAGACATCTTTAAAATCATCAATGAGAAAACAAACAACCTGATTTTAAAATGGGAAAGAGACCTGAACAGCCACCTCACCAAAGAAGATATACAGACAGAAAATCAAACAAGCACATGAGAAGATGCTCAACACCATATGTCATTAGGAAATTGCAAATTAAAATAATAAGATACTATAACACAACTATTAGAATGTCAAAATCCAAAACACTAACACCACCAAATGCTGTTAACTATATGGAGCAATAGAATCTCTCATTCATTGCTGGTGGGACTGCAAATTGGTATAGCCACTTTGGAAAACAGTTTGGTGGTTTCTCACACACACACACACACACACACAAATTTGTACCATATGATCCAGCAATTGCACTATTTACCCAAAAGAGTTGAAAACTTATGTCCACATGAAAACCTATATATGAATCTATATATGAATGTTTATAGTAGCTTTATTCATAATTGCCCAAACTTGAAAGCAACTAAGATGTCCTTCTGTAGGTGAATGAATAAACAAACTGTGATACATCCAGACAATGGGATAGTATTCTACACTAAAAAGAAATGAGCTATCAAGCCATGAACAGACATGGAGGAAACTTAAATGCACATTATTAAGTGAAAGAAGCCAAACTGAAAAGGCTACATATTGTATGATTCCAACTATATGGCATTCTAGAAAAAGCAAAACTATGGAGTCAGTAAAAGGATCAATGGTTATCAGGGGTTAGCAGGGAGGGAAGGATGAATAAGCAGAGCTCAGAGGATTTGGGGGGGGCAGTGAAACTATTCTGTATGTTACTACTAATATAATATAATATCATTATACATTTGTCAAAACCCATAGAACGTACAACACCAAGAGTGAACCTAATGTAATCTACGGACTGTGGGTGATAATGATGCTTCAATGTAGATCCATTGATTGTAACAAATGTACTTCTCTGATGTGGGATTTTGATGGTGAGGAAGACTATGAATGCAGGGGCAGAGGGATGGGGAAATCTCTGTACTTTCTGTTCAGTTTTGCTGTGAACCTAAAACTGCTCTAAAAAAATAAAGCCTATTATGTTAAAAAGTAAAAAATTTAAAAAGTAAACATGCAAATGTTACCTTTAATTCTGCTAGCTGAGGTTTGATCCACAGGCACAGACTATTGCCCTTAATAAACTACAGTAGCCCCCCACTTAGCCACGGTTTCGCTATCCACCGTTTCAGTTACCCACAGTTAACCAAGGTCCGAAAATATTCTGTACAATAAGATGTTCTGAGAGAGACAACATTCACGTAACTTTTAGTACAGTATATTGTTATAATTATTCTATTTTGTTATTAGTTAATGTTGTTAATCTCTTACTGTGCTTAATTTGTAAATTAAACTTTATTCTAGGTATGTAGATATAGAAAAAAACACACAGTATATATAGGGTTCAGTACTATCCATGCTTTCAGACATCCCCTGGGGGTCTTGGGATGTATTCCCTGCAAATAAGGGGCAACTACTGTATTCAAGAAATATTTGCTGAGAGGATTAATACAAACAAATTTATTGCATAAATTAATGAATAAATTCTCCCTTAACTGAATTACACTGTGATCCAAGACCAGACCTAAAAATCAGAAAATCTTCTGTTCCTTTCCCTTCTGAACTAAAATTTGGTCTGGGACATCCCCACTGAATTTAATTTGAGGCAAATGAGCTACAAATACTCAAAACACTAAAAGGTTTAGAAGGTATTATATTGTCCTGTATCTGTGTTCTGCTAGTTGAAAACATTTTTGGTTTTAAGAATCATGTGGTAGAGCATCTTCAGGGTTTTAATCCACATAACAAACTAATTCATATCTGTGCATTTATTAAACAGATCCTGTACTCATTACACACAAACCACTGTGTTGGGAATTGGGAACAAAAAGACCAATAAAGACAGCTTTTTGACATATATAGAGTGTTGAAGAAGGCAGAGTAAGGGGAAGTCAAAGAAGAGAAAAGTTTAGAGTAGCATTTGGGCTTATATCCCCCTGGTTTGACATATATTTCTACATGTCTCTTGAGGGCAGAATATTAGAAAATCACCTAAGCAGGTTTGCTATGTGAGGCATTGTTAGCCAAATCAAGCACGAAAAAGCCAACCCTGGGACTATCCTTGTAACTCAGTTTCTTCCCTAAGTGCTACCTGAAAAAGAGCAAATATGTTGGCCTAGAATCTGTAACATAGGGTTAGGACACAAAACTGCAGATCTCTAAGACAGGAAATGTGCTTATCTTCCCATTAGAAGCGCACTTCAAAGGATTAGGCACATACTTCAAAGGGTGTTTACCAGCCTGTCTCTCTGATGCCTTGGTCTAGTAGCCAGTAATAACAGCCCATTAGCACCTCATTAGCCAGGGCTCAAGAATGCTGGAAGAGAGTCCTGGACCAAGGAAGCATCCCCAGACTGAAACCAAGAAGATTCCTCCACTTTTCTTAGCACTGGTGTAGATACTCAGTCACTCCTCCTGCCCCCCAAAATGATACATGACTGAGTTCCGGAGTTGGTGTCAGCTAGACAAAAATAGCAAGGTAGGACAAATTTTAATACCCACATCTCATATAGCCAAATCTTCCTTTAAAAATATAGCATCCTCTCTGGGAGCACTTTGGCAATATATGTCTCCAAAATCCATAACTGATAATGAAATTTTGCCCCTAGACTTAGACTCTTAACTTCTTGGTCTCTTCTGCTTTCTGCATATTAGAATTACTGTTGCTTGTACATCATTAAATCTGGCAATTCATAGTACAACACCTGGTACATTGCAGGCATTGAAATTCTAGCACGGCAGTTCAAAACACTCTTTCCTTACAAAAAGCAAAATCATCTCCCTGAAGACATTTCACTATCTGCACATGGTGTCTGCTTACAAGGAATAGGGCAAGAGAACTAGACCCACTCTATAAATTTTTCCAGATGCATCTCTCATAGTACCCATCAGACTGAACAGTCAAACACACCAACCTAAAAAAGTTAACATAAACTGTTGAGTTGCCAGATAACTAAGATTTTGAGAAACTTCGTAAGTGTTATTTGAATGTTAAAGGAAGGTAAAAAATTCTAACATATTGGGTGGAAAAAGTGAGATATTTTGGATGCTGATTTGTCCTAGAGTATAATACTCTATTTTTAAGTAGCTAAAGAGTAAAGTAGAAATATATGATGAAAATGAAATGACTAATGTTCCTTTAAATTAATCAGCATTTCCGATAAAACCGGATCTGTATTCTTCAAGTCCCATGATCCGGGAGGTCAGGTTTTCTATGGAATATTGAGCACCAATTCCACTTGGAAATTCCATCTAATAGAGAACAAAAGAAAAAAACTATCTATCTTACTTGATTTGCTATCTTAAGAAAACACAGTGGTAGTTTACTGACTACACAAATTCCACTTTATTGCTAAGAATCTGATGAATGATTTAACAAAAATAATACAAATACAAGCCTACAAACAAAATTTTAAAAGTATAAAAAAGAGAGACACAATAAAACCTGATTCTTCCTCCCAGTCCTAATGTCAATTCACCACTGCTAACGTTTTCTTCATCAAATGCTCATTTTATAAATCTGTGCATTTGGAATTCAAATGAACACATATACATTGTTCTGAATCTTGCTTTTTTATTTAATAACATATTTTGAAGGTATTTCCATATAATAAAGATACCTTTATCTTCACCTCACATAAAGATGGCTCTACATTTTTCTTTTTAAAGCTGCATGACATTCTACTGCAGTGATCCCCAACCTTTTTGGCACAAGGACCGGTTTCACAGAAGACAATTTTTCCACAGATTGGGGGTGGCGGGAGGTGGAGCTCAGGCAGTGACGCCAGCAATGAGGAGCAGCTATGTGAAGCTTCATTCCCTCACCTGCAGCTCACCTCTTGCTGTGAGCCCGGTTCCTAAGTTTCAGGGAAGACAATCAATTTTTTCCATGGACACGGGACGGGGAGCAGGGAGGTGGAGCCAAGGCAGTGATGCAAGGGATGGGGAGCGGCTGTAAATACAGATGAAGCTTGACTTGCTCACCCGATGCTCACCTCCTGCTGTGCAGCCTGGTTCCTAATAGGCCATGGACTGGTATCAGTCTTCAGCCCAGGGATTGGGGACCACAGTTTTACTGTACAAATTTATATAGCCAGGCATTTAACTTTGAGTTGCTCCCAGTTTAGTAAGCTAGGTTTGAAATTTCCTTTCTTCAGAATTTGGTTTCAGTGTTTTCTAAAAATCAATTGGAAGCTTTCCTTGACTTAATTCTGGGACATCATATATAGAGCTTTGATATCTATTCTCAAGGTTTGAAAGATTCACATTTTAAAGTACCCTGAGCCTTAATCTTTTTTTTTAAAAGGGTAATGCTTTCACAATACTTTTTTTTCCTTTTCTTCCATGCAATTGTTCTTTGTGAGTTTTCCCTGACACCTGAGATCAATTTTGGTCTTATGCACTTTCCTTGAAAATTATCCGTTTATCCATGTTTTCAAAGATATTTGTGAAAAAATTCTTAAACATTCCTGATGATCCCCTATCTGGTTATTTTTCTCTTGGTTTCTAATTTTTTCTTCTATGACCCATCATTTCAAGAAAATAGTGTTCTCTTTAAGTGTTTTGACAATATGGAAGATTGTATGTTTAAAATGTTTTTTCTACTTCCTGGCATAACCATTAGTCTGATGTAAATTATCCATCTATCTTATATAATGATAATTATTGAGCGTTTTCTATGTGCTACATGGACGAGGTTCTATTTCTCTTTCTTTTGTCTGAAATATCTGTGTATAGATAATTTCCCATCTTTTCAGGTGATGACTATATTAGTCTGCTGCCGTAACAGAATACCACCGGGTGGCTTAAACAACAAAAATGCATATTCTTCAGCTCTGAAGGCTGGAAATCCAAGATCAAGGTGCTTGGCAGGGTTGGTTTCTGATGAAGCCTCTCTGCCTGGCTTATAGAGGCTGCCTTCCTACTGTCTCCTCACACGGCTTTTCCTCTGTGCACACACACAGGGAGAGAGAAAGCTCTGGTGTTGCTTCCTTTTTTTATTTTTTTTTTCTGAAACAGGATCTCACTTTGTCACCCAGGTTGGATTGCAGTAGCACAGTAGCACGATCATGGCTCACTGCAGTCTCAAACTCCTGGGCTCAAGTTATCCCCTGCCTTAGCCTCTCAAGAAGCTAGGGCTACAGGTGTGCACCACCACACCTGGCCAGCTTAATAATTTTATTTTTTGGTACAGACAGGTCTCTATATTGCCAGGCCAGTCTCAAACTCCCAGCCTAGATGGAACCTCCCTCCTCAGCCTCCCAAAGTGCTGGGATTACAGGCATGAGCCACCACGCCCAGCCACCTACTCTTCTTATAAAGACGCCTGTTCTATGGGATTAGAGCTCCACCCTTATGACTTCATTTAACCTTAATGACCTCCTTAAAGGCCCTATCTCCAAATACAGTCACATTAGGTGGTAGGGCTTCAACATATGAATGTGTGAGAACACGGTTTGTTCTATCACAATTAACATCTTTGAATGACAACAGTTCTTTGAGGACCAGCTGAGATTGGTGTGAGAGGAGCCAGGGAGGTAAACAGAGACTGCAAGTATCTTGGATTCAAAAATAAGTCTGTAATGTAATTTTTAATAATGGCTGTGTTTAACAATCGATATGCAAACTGTCAAAAATTGACTCTAGAGAGCAGATATGAGCTGGCTCCAGCATAGCATATAAGTCTTCCCCAATGACTCTATTGGCCTTCTCTCTTCTCTCTTCCCAGTGGTCAGCCTGCTTGTGAGAGAATGCTATGTTTGAGCAATTCTGAGTTTACACACTGACCCTGCTCCTCCTTCTCTGCAGTATAAACCTGAGTTCAATGACCTTGCTGCAGCTGGTCCAAATCCCCAGACTCCAGCATTCCAGGGGGGGGATCCTTGGTTGGGCCTTTCAGGATTGGGCCTCCACCTTGTGAAGTGCTGTCCTTACTGTAGTGAGTAGGGACAGATGTGCCAGGACGCTGAGGCTTTCCTGAGTTTGGTCCTAATTGCACTGTTTTGGCACCTATATTGTGTTGTCATGGTTTGCATGTGTGTCTATTGCCCAGTTTCACTACAGATGGCCTTTCTTATGTGTTTTTCACCACTGTTGCTGCAGTTTATTATTTCAGGAAATAAACTGGGATAGAAACACATCTTTCTTCTGCCATCTTCAGTCAAAAATCTGCATCTGGTCTTAAATTTCAACATTTTTTATTTGCGAGCCAAGTTCCTCATAGCACACAATGCCCTTGAGAATCATAATTTAAAAGAGGTACCACGAGAAAATCAGGTATAGCAGCACCAAAATAAATGTCCTTCACAAGCAGAAGTGCTGAGTATATAGGGAATGATTACAACAGTGAAAAACCATCTCTATGTTAAGACATTTGCTGATCTAATATAAATGTTTAAAGAACCAGATCTTTTTAATCCTCAGCTGAAATGTATTATATACATTGTTTAATGATAAGAAAAGAGGAATGATCTGCATGTGTTTCCCACATAAATGGAAGAGACGATTTTTAAGGAGGGAAAATGAGGACAATGACTCACAAGTCATTCCAAAGTGGTGGATGCTGTGGTATTTATTCTCTGTTTGTGGAACGTGTACAATACAAAAAAAAAAAAAAACCCACAATCCACATTATTCCCACAAAGCCTTCTATTTGCTAAAAGAAAACATGTCATTGGATGGAAGAACACTAGGGCAAAAACAGAGGCATGTGATTAACATGCTCAGTGTTTCTTTTTAAAAAAAAATGCAGATTTGTTTCAGAACACTTTGAGATATATCCTAATATTTAACATGGAAATACTTGGACAAATGCCCATTTCAGCATATAATTCTTCTTCAAAGTTCACCTCCATAGGAGAGGGAAAAAGACAATATAACTTAGAGCCAGATAGTAAGAGAGAAGAATATGTATCTGGGAAGGATGAGAAAGGATACAAGAGACGGCAACAACTCACTCAACGTGAAACTACTTATCAGGCCCTGAGTCGGCCATCTCCCCATAGGAAGTTGTAGGAGAGAAGCCCTGGCAAGTCTTATCTTCCGAGGGAGATAGATGGTCTCCAGAGTAACAACAACTCCATCAAGTTTTCACTGAAGAGTTTCCAGATAAATAATGTCTTTCCGCAAATAATCTGCTCTCGAAAGGCAGCCCCCCAGACATGAGAAGCGGGAGGAACGGCTAAGGGCCATGGAATTTTCTGAACATGAACAGTAAAGAATGTAAGTCTTTGTAATTGAGGAATGAGATCATTTTGAAAAAATAAATGTCTAGAACCAAGGCTATTGCACAAGTAGGCACGTTTTTCGGAGCCTCAGGAAAAAAAATGCATTCTCAAGATTAATCTTTACATCTGTTTCCAGAGGCCTCATTCAAAAGTTGACACTTTTGTACAAAGGACACCCTAGCGCTGACTGTGACAAGCAGGCAGCATTGCCAGCGATTTACTAGCAACCCATAAATCTGTGGGAAATACTCCACATACAGTCCAGCCACCCTCAGCGAACGCCTGCAACGTCTCCTTGCCCCTGAAATTTGGAGGCTTAAGAGCGAAGAGAGAAAATAAAAGCAATATAAAGTGTGAGAAGAAAGTAGCCTAGTATATAAAATAAAAGACAAAAGCAGACTGGATTATGCCAGCAAGCCATCTGCACAGCTGAAGGCTTCTTTAGGCAAAAAAGGCTCCACTGTTTCTGAATCAATTGCTTCCTATTCACAGGCTCACTGTATAGGACTAAATTCAAAATGGCTCTCGGGAAATTCTTGCCAATCCTGTGGTCTGATTTTAGGCTCTATTTTTCCCATTCTTTTTCAGACCCAGGGATGTAAGTATGTATCAGTGCTGTAAACTTGCCAGCGTTCAGTGGAATGAGTCAAAGGGACCTGGCATTAAATCACAGGGATTTGAGTTGCTAATAAATACAGCAGGCCCCATCCATTGTTGATTAATTCTGACTGAAATCTAAACACCAAACAACAAACACTCTTCTGAACTGCTCTGGTACCCATTAGTTTGATGTGTTTATTAGACAGGGCTGTGTTCTTTCAAGTTTATTAACAACAGATTAAAAAACTGCAAACAAATCTAGGTTTCTTTTTTTATGATTTAAAAGTGCGGGTACCATTTACTAATGTTTTTAAGGTTTGACAGTAAATCCAAACAAAGCTAAAAAATACCATCATGTCAAATTAAGACCTTGGGACTAAGTATGAATAGTTATTATTGTCAATGTCCAGCTTCCATTATCCAAACAAATAATCAAAATTTCTATTTTATTTTATTTTAACAGGTTTTTTTTTAAATCCATCCTTCAACAGGGATTTAAGCAGTGTCATAGGATGAGATGTAAAATCATTTCAACTAATATGATTTATTGTATACTTTTAAAGATTATAAAGGTTAATAAGATATTTTCATGGTATTTAATTACAATTCTGGATTGAGTAAACTAGCACATATCCATGTAATATGCTGTATATTATGTATTAGCAGTGCTTGAAAGTAAAAAAAAAAATTACAAGCAAATGTACAGTGTGTAATGATAATCAACAGTGCCCCAGTATCAAAGATTCAAGGGATCAAATATCAGAAGCACAAATTTTCAAACCTTTTGAATATACTAACTCTGACTATTAAATCCTGGGTGCATCCTTGAAAATTTCCAAGATACATGCTTTAACAACTTGGTAAAAGTCATAGAAGTCCCAGAAAATCTCAAAAAGGCCCAATACTATTATTTCAAAATCTTCAGTGGAAACAAAGATACAGAGACATACAAGTCATATTTATGGTCCCAGAAAAATTACCATAAAAGGTAGTTACCTCAATTCAAGCTATCTAAAGACTATAATTGATTTTACCTGATTTAAAAACCATGTATGTATATCATGCTAATAGGTTTTACAGCTAGGTAAATTTCAAATACCATGTAATTTAAAATATCTCTTTAAATAATGTGTGAAGGAGAATACTTTTCATGTTTTGGCTAAACAGAAAAAAATTTCATCAAATCTGGAGCCTTGGGAGATCCGTCATGTCCTAAGGTCATGTGAGGCAACATCTTATTTGAAAAGCCTTCAATAAGTGCATCTGCTATTGCATTGACAAAATATTCCAACCCAAATCTGTCACTGCAATGTCTGAATTTTTCCCCAGAGCTTCCCAGACCACCAGAGCTCAGCTCAGCAACTCCAAAATTAAATCATTACCTCCTTTAATCCTAAATCATGTTCTCTTAATTTTTACAGCATGTAAACTACTAAGCTTTTATTCCCTGTTTTTTTCCATGAATACATAAAAGCCACGATAGTGAAGATCAGAAGACAAGTACAGCAGATTATAAATTTGAATAGTCCATTCAGCCCAAAGGTTACTGCTATTGTGGTGGTACTGGTGGTGATTATGATTATCTGAGCCCAGAGTAGTGATTTTATGACATCTGTAAACAAATCCTTTTTAGCCAAAGAGAGCATTATAAGCATTTCAAGAACCATATGGTAATGAAAAATACAGCACTGTACCTAAATGGTAAAAAGCTAGGCACTTCATTAAAAAAAAAAAATCATTGCCATGCTGCTTCTAGTACATGCTCCCATGAATGATTGATTGAGCAAAGAAATGAAAAAAGGAGAGTAGACTAGTACAGAAGAAAGCAAAGAAGGGGGAGAGGAAAAGGAACAGAAATGTGTTGAAGCTTATTACAGTAACATAACTCAAATAACATTTTCAATCAATGATAGGTGGTCAAAACTAAAAGGATAAAGAACATTGATTACCAATAATTAATGACTATTCCATTTCTATTAATTAGAAAGTTAGCACTTCATAAAACTGAACCTTGCATTGTCAATTTTTGGAGGAATAGATTGGTATAATTAGCATCTTGTTATCTTTCAAGATATATGTAGGAAATAGGGAATTTTATGGGAAACTCATCTAGTTTTCTTTGATCCTGTTTGAAACAAAATTCCTCAGTCAGAAAACTAAATGGTGTTTTGAGTTGACATCCCAGGCCCTTTATGTCTATGAAACTTTCAGACTTTTTTCCTATTAATGCTCTATTGTACCTGATTCCCTGTTCATGTGGTTTTGGCCCAGTCCTTTGTCTTACATAGAATCTCTTCTCTCTATATCCATCTGTCAACATTCGACCTACTCGCCAAAGTCTATCTCAAAGGCACGAGGATTAATGAAAAGAATATAGTCTGGGAGACAGGTGAATTTGATCCAGAAGCAAATCTAGCTAAAGAAAGAATGAGCAATAATTATATGGAGCAGAATATCTCAAACAATTTCAATTTCCAAAATTGAATTGAGGTGATCCTAGAATGATAATGGCCCCCAATGCCTAGGGAAAGAAAATTTTTGGAGAAAGATAACATTAACCTTGGCCTACAGTTACTTCTACAAATAATTTTGTAAGTACAGTGTCCAGTGAATAATTTTTTCAAAGCACTTAGGAGACAACACATAAACAAAAACAGCAGAGACAACAGAGTGGAGAAACAGACCCACAGGAAATTCTTATATTAGAAATATATAATATTTCTTATATTAGACTTTAAAATAACTACATTTACTTTTCTCAAGCAGATCAAGAACAGAATTAAAAATTTCAGGAGATAATGGAAAACTATGAAAAGAAACAAATGGAAATTAGAGAACTGAAAAACAGAATAACCCAAATTTAAAATTTTATAGATGGATTTTAATAACAGGTGGCTTAGAAAATTCAGTGAAAAGAGAATTTGAAAGATAGATCAGAAAGAAATATCAAAACATACACACAGAAAGGGACAAATGAGAAAATTTCAGAAGTCAGGAGACTTTATAGGATATTATAAGAAGGCCTAAAACAGGAATAATCAAATTCCCAGAAGGAGATGAGAGAAAGAATAAAGCAGAAGAAATATATGAAGAGATAACAACTGAAAACTTTCAAAATTAGTTTAAAAAAACTAAGATGACAATGTAGAAGTCACTATAATTCCCAAGTAGGATAAATACAAAGAATATAGGCACACCAAAGCATGACATATTCAACTCCTGAAAGCCAAAACAAGCAGGAAAATTTTTAAAGCGAAGAAAAAGGACAGAACCTTCTAAAAAACAATTAGAATGCAAACTTAATGCTCAAGAGACACAATGGAAAGATTCAAAATTCTGAAAGAAAAGAACACCAGTCCAGAATTCTCTACAAATAGAAAATATCCTTTCAGGAAGATGAGAAAAAGAGGTGAGGAGAAAGAGAAAGAAAAAGAGAGAGAGAGAGAGAAAGAGAGAGAGAGAATTCTCCCCTATTTTCTTCTAAAAGTTTTAAAGATTGAGTCTTTAATCTACGTGGAATTGATTTTTGTATATGGCAAGAGGTAATATTTTGATTTCATTTTTATATTAATAATCATCTTAGCACAGTTATGAAAAATATATGCTTTCCCTACTAAGAGGCAATTCTACTGCTATCATAAATCAAGTACCCATATATGTATGGGTCTATTCCTGAGTTCTATTTTTTGTTCCACTGATCTATTTATTTGTCTCTGTGACCATACCAAACTGACTTAACTGCTATCATCATACATTGTTCTTCATTAAAAAATCTTAAGTTATTCTGGACTTTGGCACTTCTACGTAAATATTACAGTCAGCTTGTCAAATTTCAAAAAAAAAAATAACCTATTGAAAGTTTGATTCTTCCAATCCTTGAACACGATAAATATCTCATTTTATTGTTATCTTTTATGTCTTTCAATGTAATCTTATAATTTTGCATAAAGTTTGTAAACCACTTCTAGGTGCTTGATATTCTTCACATGATAGTAAATGACATTTTAATTTTCATTTATTAAACTGCTTGTTGTTGGTTTATAAAAAAGAAATGTATGTTTAAGTTGATTTTATACCTAGTAATCTTGAAATGCTATCTTAGCTGTAGGTTTTTGGGAGTTTTTCTAGGTACACAGTTAAATCATCTTCAAATAATAGCAGTTTTCTCTCCTCCTTCCTATCCTTATAAAATGCTTTTCTTTGTCTTGCCTCTCTAACCTTATGGGTACAATGTTAAAATATCCTGTTTTAGTCCCAGTTTTAGTACTGAGAATGTTTTCAACATTTCACCATCTAGAATTACATTTAGTACAGTTTTTTTCCAGATACCCTTAATCAGGATATCCTTGAATTCCCAACTTGCTAAGAGTTCTTGCCACAACTGGATGTTGAATTTTATCAAATGCCTTTTCTTTCTCATTAACATGATTATATGACTTTTTTCTTTACTCTGTTAGTGGGAGGAATTATACTAGTCGATTTTCTCATGCTAAACCACAGTTACATTCATGGAAAAATCCCAACTTGGTCATGAAGTTTTTTCAAATACATTGTTGGATATGATTTACCAATATTTTGTTTAAGAATCTGGCATCTATATATTTACAAATGAAACTGATCAGTCATTTTTATTCCATATATGCTCTTTGTCAAGTTTTTATATTAGGGTGTGCTAGACTCATAAAATGAGTAATTAATTTCCCCTTTTTTATAGGCCTTGGAATAATTTACACAATATTTGAAATACCGCTTCTTTAAGTGTTTAGGAGAACAGTTCAGTTTTTAAAAATCTGGTCCTTGAGGTTTCTTTGTAGGAAGATTTTTTTAGCTACTGGTCTGGTATTTTTAACGGTTATGGTACTATTCAAAATTTTGACCAAAAATAAATAAAACTTAAGATTCAGCCATTATTCTATTTGGGTCTATAATATGGGACACCTGAACACTGTAAGATTTAAATGCTTTTATTTTTCTCCCATTTTACAGACTAAAACTAATCTAAGGCAACCCTTATACTCGGACACCTGTATCACAGGGGCTCAGATTACACTCGAGAAAGGAAAGCAAGTGAGAAGTGTTGCCACGTTTCTCTTGGCTTGAGTAGCCACCTCCTGATAAGCTGCCATGTGGCATATGATGATCATTACTGGGTCCTTACGCCTGCCACCGCGCTAACCAATGCGGTGAACGAGAAATACACGCGGCTTTTCTTCCATAGTGACATACCAGAATCGTGCCAAAGAAAGGCACTTTTCGCCCACATTGGGCAGCATCGTCTCTTTCTCACACTTTACACCTCGATAAGAAATTTCCCTTCCACCATGAAAGATGTTTTTCCAACACTACTCCTATTGTTCTAAAAATACTCTTCTCACCCACTCCCTCATTCTGATGTGACGACCCCACTGCATTAACGAAGCTTAATGTATAGTTGGGTGGGGAGGGTGACAGTGCTCTCCGGTTTGTACTTTACACAAATCATTTCATATGTTTCACATTTAAGGAGGTTGGACTCCATCACTCATTCAATCTTTCTACAGCTCTGCTATGTTCTGGTGCCAGAGCCCATAATTACCATAAAACAGGTTGATTTCAGGCCGAATTGCACTGGAAAATGACATTTTGAATTTTTATTGGCACTTTGAACAGAACATATTCTTCTCCACTTATTGTACTTTTAACACTGAAATACTAAGAAATAGTCTTTCCATATGGATTATAAAAAAAAAAATCTAAAATTTAAGATTTATTCCCTTCTCTTGTAATTTTTATTAGCATTTTAAGCAAGTTCAGTGCCCATCAGACCTAGTTCTAGTGATTTTTATTGATGCCATATAGACAATCCATAATCAAAACCATCAGCAAAGCTGCTATGTCTCCTCTGCTCCTGCCAGAAAATTGGCAGAATATTCTCATTTAAAGCTTGCAGGAAAAACCCAAAGGAAGCATGCAGAAATCCTTTATGCTATATTTCCCAGCAACAGAATATTTTCCTGCCTTTGAAAACTCAATTAAATTTTATTTCACCAAAAGTGTGAAAACCAGGTGGCACCTAGGAATACCATCCTCGTTTTGATTATCCTTATAAAAATAGCACCGTGATATTTTACAACAAATAGTATAAATCCTTTTGACCACCCTAGCAAAATGTTCTATCAGAGACCATATATATGGAATATTGATTTTTCCTGCAAGCATGAAAGAAGAAACTTGACAGGCACATAAATCTCTCTGTGCTGTGTACTTCACCAATAACACAGTTATTCTGTCTCCCAATGTGTACTATTGTCCTTGTGTTCCAAACTCTCCTGGGCATCTGTTCCTGTAAGGGATGCTTAAGTAAGCTCAGACCACACAATTTTCAAAAGAAAATTCCTCAAGTGACTACTTAAACCCCTAGCTTCCCCTAAACTTCATCCAGCCTCTGAACACATCTGAGATTGGCTGTACTCTTCTGCAGAGAAGCCCAGTTACTGTTTCTTTGCGGGCTTAGAAAGGTGAGCAGTTGGTTCTGTTTTTCCTTTACTTGTATCAGATTAATATTGTTCAAACTAGGCCAATCTCTCAACAGGCCTGAGTTAAAGAAAAGTAAAATATGAAGGTTTCCAGTAGCAGCACAAGCTTTTATAAATCTGAGATAACTCTCAGTTTTGCTCGGTTCTGCCAGAGCCAAAGTTTCATCCACGGTTCATTTTACTAGCATGTTGGATTGGTAGAGATAGAACCACCAAGCAATTCAAAACACTAAGCAGAGTTCAGAATTACTTCAGCAGGTTATTTTGAAAACTATGTTTTGGGGAGTCTTCAGGGTTTCTTGGGAAGCCTGGTGAAGTAGGGTGACTGTCCAAATTCATGTAGAACATTAATGGTCCCTCCAGGTCTAAAATCTTCACCTCCCTGTAGCATGTAAACATTATACTACAATCCTTAGGTGTTAAGTCTGACAAACCAAAGGCAATATGCTGTTGTAATCAGATAGGGGGCTAGATTCTCATGAAAAAATAGAGTTTGAAGTAGAAATTTAGGGATACACAAATCAGGTTGCAGCCACTGACTTTCCTAGGAGGGAAAACATGAGCAAAGAGCATTTAATATAAAAAGAGCATTTAATATGAAAATGTGTGGTTTTGAAAATTTGTGAGTAAACCCAACTCAAACCCTTTGTGAGTAAGGCCCAAGAAGACACATGGTGATTTGAAATTTTGCTAAGATCAGAAATGTTAACTGGCCTGTGAGCCTAGTCTCAAGCCAAGCATGCATAGCTCAGCACAGCTTTTTGTTCTCTGTTCCTCATCTACACAAAGTAATGCTCACAGAGTGATTTTTAAGAATTCTTTATAAAGAAAAATGGATGCCCATAAATTTATGAGTGGATTAACAAAATGTCATGTATGTATACTATGAAGTAACACTAAGCCATAAAAAGATGAATTAATGCCTTTTGCAGCAATATGGAAGGAACTGGAGGCCATTATCCTAAGCAAGTATCTCGAGAATAGAAAAACAAATACCACATGTACTGTCTACTAAGTTGGAGTTGAACAATGGGCATACAGGTGCATAGAGGGAAGTGGAAGTCGTTGGAGATCAAGCAGGGAGGAGGAGAAAGGAGGGGAGGAGAAACAATCCACCTAACAGATACAATGAACACTGTTCAAGGGATGTGCACATTTATAGCCCAGACTCAAGCCACCTATCAAAAACATTTACACCCCTGTAATATTTTGAAATAAAATTTAAAAAGGAAAATGGCCTAGAAGAGAAAGTCAGTTAGGTGTGTGAATGAATATATACAATGCATGCAATTGATTGAATTATACATATTATATAGGATTAGCAGACAAGTCAAAAGATTAAGTTTATGCCCTCCATATAAAATTGATTCCACAAGAAGATACACTTTTTATTTCTCTTTAAAATCAATGACACCTCTCAATAACTTTCTTGTTTTCATCCTATTTTATGTCACAATGAAAATTATATCTGGGCTTCCAAAAATACCTTAAACTGTTTAAAGTTAACATTTTTAAATATTAATATTAAATACAATTAGTGGTATGTCAAATAGCTACCTCTTCTCCAGTTTACACAAATGCTATTTTCAACCCAATGAAATTATGCTTCTGTACACTGAGGAATATATATAGATATATAAAATCTCTACCTTTTAATTTTCCAGTAAGTTCCATTTTCAGCAAACACATATAACATTGTGGTCTTATTTTGCTATTTAAGTGTCTACATAATAATGACATAAACATTCCTAACCCATGTTTATTATAGAGTAGCACCATTTTTCACACTAAAAATAACTGCTATAAAGTTGTGCAAAATTTGGTGATTGCTTCCAAAACTTTTCGTCAACATTTTTCAACTGCTCTGTTTCACGACCATAAAGTTTCGAACCAAAGACGTTTGGAAAGAAACTGAAACCATGTGAATCAAAGAAGACGGGAAGAAGAATAATGAAAGTTGACTGATGTGAAACCCACAAATCTCTCAGAGTTTTAACCAAAAAACCATATAAGATGACTGTGCTTCCCTCTCCTCCAACTCCTCCCTCCCCCCTCCAAGTCCACCACCAGATACCCTCGCCTGTACCTTGTGCAATGTTCTGTGATCATTACAAGACTGAAAATCCTTACCTTCCTCCCACCTCTTGAGAAAATGAAGAAACATTAACAACCAGGTCTTATAATCATCAATCCAGGGTACATTGCCCTTTGTGGACAGCATTTAATTATTATTGTTTAATTCTACAAACTCCTACTAAGGAGATTAATATTTCTTAAACAAAACTCTGTCTGTCTACACACCACCACAAACCAGCTGATTTTTTATTTTAAATTCAATTACTTAATCAGCTATTTTGTCCATGTAGTGGTATGCAAGTGGTTTTTAGTTTCAGAGGAAGGTTTTTTTTTCTCTTCCCTTCTTCTCTATTTCATTGAATTGACCCAAATTGGGATGTCATGTAGACATAGCTTCACAATAAAAAGAAAGTTACCTTCTATAAGGTCATATGAATAATTGATGGTTGGCAGATAGTAGGACAATAGCAGGTATGGGGTGGAGGAGGCTGCTTTACACACAGCACTATATAACAGAAAGAAATGTGAATCAAAAATCTTATCCTCACAGAATTTAATTGGACAGATAGAGGACACAAAATCATGATGAGTTTCAACCTATTATTTCTTGTCTAGTCACATCACCGCTGCAGGCCTTCACCGAGGCCTTACCTGTACAAGTAATGTAGTGGGATTTAATCAACTCTAAGGGTATCTGAGAAGCAGGATGGAATGAAAAATGAAAAAAATGCAGTAATCTAGATAAATAATGGCTTACTGGGATGTTGTAAAAATCAACACACTATGCCCCATGGGTTAGTGGCTTGTTTTTAAATAAAGTTTTATTGGAAAACTTTATTTAAAAGGGTCAGGATTAGGGTGAGGTTAGACAGACTTATTCAAGTGTAGGGGCAAATCCTGTCTTTATTTAAAATTTTCACATAGAGTTCATCATGGATTTTTTTCTGCATTAATTTTGTTTTCTAAAAATATTTCATTAACATTTCATTACCGAGGTTTTTGTAACTCCCCTTAAATTTTGTGTCCAAATTGAGTGGCTCACTCACCTCACTCTATTCTTAGCCCTACAAGACTCTAAGAAAAACAAAACCTACAATGCTACAAAATTACAAAATGCATAAATAATAAATTATTGACATTAATGGCCGGCAAGTAGCTTCAGTATATAATAGATATTAAATTTTACTTTAAACATACAAATCTCATAAGCTGTCTAATACTATAAAAACTCAAAGCAGGAAAACCATCACTATAGGCAGAAAGGTAATGTATGAAAAAAATTTTCTTAATAAAAGACCGACAAATCCAGCAGCTAGTTCCTGAGGGGAGGAGTTGTTTTGTTTTGGTTTTTTGTTTTTTGGGGGGTTTTTTGCTTGCCTTCTTGGTATGACTGCACTGTGTTTTGTCTGACTGTTCCATTTCATATCCAAATCTTTGAATGTTGGAAAATGCGGACTTGGACACCTCAGTTTCTACCTACTGTTTACATGCTGAGAAGTGTAGCCTGCTTAGAAAGATACAAATATATTCAATATATTCAGGTATACTTTCAGCAGTATGCCTTGCCTTTCTTAAAAAGCAAACCCTTTTTTGACTGCCTATAAATGCTTGATTTCTCTGGTTTTGCTTCCATCTAGAGTTAGCTTGCCCCACTCTGTGTAGGCGCCATTTCACAGGCCATCCCATGAAGCTGGTCCACAGAGAAAGCAGGAAACTTGTAAATCCAGGGCCTAAAATACAGATGTGTCCCATTCAAACTGGAAGGGTGGAGAAGTATGGGAGTTTGGCAGATTTGAGATTTAGAGCTCTTGAAAACACTTTCTTAATTTTCCCTCCATATGTGCAAGGCCCCACCTGAAATAACTTTTTTTTCTTTAAATCACCTTGGTTATATCATCAATGTTGCCAATAGATGAATGTGCTTTAATGAAGCATGTGCATCCAACATCTTTTAAAAGACATTTTTTTTGCAAAGGCATGCAAAATCCCCAAACTATCCAAAGACATTTGAAAGTATGTCCTCAAACTTCAAAACACAGTATTATTATTATTATATGTAAGAAATGAGAATAAGAAGGAAGAAAGATAATACATCTCTTGCAGCGAGTTGGCCTCATCTGCACATGTGCTCACACACACATGCATAATTGCCTTGAATCTTGAATCCACTTTATTTATAATAAATTAGCACATTTTTTGTTATATCTTATAGTGCTGTGATTATTTATTTATAATCTCTTATTAAAAAAAGCTCTTTTGGGACTAGGTAAAGGGCCTTTACCTTTCATCTTTGTATTACTATCTCTAGGACTTGTCAAATAATAATAATATAATATAATGGAATTAATGAGTGAATAACTGAACATCCCCGGTATTTTAGAAAATAAAAGATTGTTATCTTTATCCCAAATTTAAATTTGCCAGCACAAAACTTTTTTGCTTATATAGATCCCAGTGGCTTTTTGCTTCTAGTCTTCCCAATACCTAGTGTGCATCAGAAACCTGAAAGCAAGCATAGTCCAAAGTGGTCTAAGGTGGAGATCCACAAAATAGGACGCATGGGCCAAGTTCAGCCCACTGCCTATTTTTGTGAATTAAGTTTTATTGGAACACAGTCACCCAGTTTGTTTCTATGTCTAAGGCTGCTTTCATGATGCAATGGCAGAGTTGAGTAGTTGCATGAGAGGTTCATGAAACTGGAAAGACAGTGGTTTGGAGTAAGGATATTTTAGATAGAATGTTAAGCTTTTGAGGGTGAACATATTGCTTTTGTAGGGAAAGAATGTTGTGCTCACATCCCTGTAGATTTGTCTGGGATCTTTGATTTAAAAAGAAAAAATTCTGAAAAGCAAAGAAATCAGAAAATTAGGTAATTTAGCTCATAGCCCCAATTGTATTCTTTTCATCAACATTACCTTACTATTCCAAAAAACTACAGCCTAAGAAGATAAAAATTGCAAATAACTCCCATTGATCTTTATAAGAACTTTCCAAGAACCCCATTAAATTAATATCACATTGTTCAACTCTTCCATACATAGTATGAAATGATAGTTTACTTCCCAAAAATCTGAATTCCTCCCCTCCAAGCCCTTCGCTTGCTGTTTTCACCTATTCTACCCTGACCAAGCTCCACATTGAAAAGCAGACCTGAAACTAGACCCCAAACCTAAGAATCTCAATTGCCATTCTCATGCCAAGACACTACTAAAATTCTACCAAGGCAGTCCTTTCCCTTACAACAGTAAGAATAAACGGGCTGTTTGGGTGTTAATTTTGAGCAGCCAGAATTCAACACTATTAATATTCTAGTTCTAATTTAGTAGATACCCAAAGAAAGATACCAAGAAGGCCACAGCCTTCCTAAAGCTTGAGGTGAAGGAAGCCATAGGAAGCCACCACTGGCATTATCACCATTTGCAGGTGTTTCCTCTAATTTCATTTCTTTCACTATGTCCAAAGCAGTTGGCTGTCTTCATTCTCCCTGCTAACTAATCAGGGGTTTTAATACCATTTCACTCTGATCTTCTTTTCCATGGATAATCACACACACTCTCAACAATTGCTTAATAGATGTCAGAGGCCTCTTTGATTAGGTCCCGATGCATACATATTCTTCCTTTCCTATGAATAAAAGTTCATTAAGTATGGAATATAGAATCTAAAATATGGAACATAGAATCTAAAACTACATTCACTGATAATACTGCTGGCATAAATGAACCAGAAGTATATATTAATAGCTATAAGAAAGGACATTAAAAATTCAAAAATTTAGAAAACCACTGGAAGGCTATTCCTTTCTACACTAGCTTAGTACATTTTACTATTTGAGACTCATGATTTTGAAGGCTATGCAGAATTAGATATATTGATATATCATGGACTCTCTTTTGAGTCATCCACCCTAGATATAACTCCCCTCACAGCTCAAGATTATAAAGTATTTTAATTAGTATTTATTTCTTGCATAAACAGAATCAACTTATGGTGGAATTATCAGCACTAGAGTATTACCATAAAAAAATCAGGGCCGGGCGCGGTGGCTCACGCCTGTAATCCTAGCACTCTGGGAGGCCGAGGCGGGTGGATTGCTCAAGGTCAGGAGTTCAAGACCAGCCTGAGCAAGAGCGAGACCCCGTCTCTACTAAGAATAGAAAGAAATTAATTGGC
>CAUYRT010077697.1:0-16809 GCA_963574885.1 Lepilemur ruficaudatus | reverse complement strand
TAGCTCACAGCAACCTCAAACTCCTGGGCTCAAGCGATCCTACTGCCTCAGCCTCCCGAGTAGCTGGGACTACAGGCATGCACCACCATGCCCGGCTAATTTTTTCTATATATTTTTAGTTGGCCAATTAATTTCTTTCTATTTTTAGTAGAGACGGGGTCTCGCTCTTGGTCAGGCTGGTTTCAAACTCCTGACCTTGAGCGATCCTCCTGCCTCGGCCTCCCAGAGTGCTAGGATTACAGGCATGAGCCACCACGCCCGGCGTTTTTCTGTTTTTAGTAGAGACGGAGTCTCACTCTTGCTCAGGCTGGTCTCAAACTCCTGAGCTCAAGCGATCCTTGAGTGCTGGCATTATAGGTATAAGCCACCGCGCCTGTCCTGTCCTGGCTTCACTTCACCCACACCCTGGCCAGCCAGGTGGGGATGTTAGTTCCACCCCACCGGGGGAGGCAGAGCACTAAGGAAGCAGGGGGCTGCCCGCTTCTCCCTGCCAACCACGGCTCTCCCTTCCCTGGCGTGGCGGAAGCCCAGGATGGGGAGTAGCGGGCTGTAGATTTGGGCTGCATCAGCTTGGCGTGGAGCATCCTGCAGAGCCTCGAAGATGGCAGTGGGGGTGGCGGTCAGGGGGAGTGTAGGGACATGGGGCTGGACATGCACGGAGGCTGGGCTGTCGCCTGGCCCCTGCAAGGTGAAGGGATCTTCTTCACGTTTCTTCTGCTCATTCCACTCTCCTAGTGCAGGTGGACAGGAAGGAAGCCCCCATTTTTTCCATGTGCCAGGCGAGTACAGAGTGGGGGACTTTGATATCACACCCATTCCCACCAACTCCAAGAAGCTGGTGTTACTGCTTCATGCTATGTGTAAGTCCATGATGCGGCCACTGGGTCACCCAGGAGACTGGCACACAGAAATCGTCACTTCCACCTCCAACACCCTTCCCTGTAGTGGAGACCTGTGTGCCCCTCGCTATAGTGGGTGAAGCTGGATCACTGGGCAAGGTGAATTTAGGATCACGACGACCCTGGTTAAACGTCTGAGTCTGAAGCTTTACCCCAGCCATCTCTGCTTAAGTCTCTCGGCTCATACACAGGTTGCACAGTACACAACCCACACAACTGCACACAGCAGCCCTGAGATCATCCTCAGAGGAGTCTTTTGGACCAGGGCTGCTGGGTCTGCCTTCCTGCACTCTGGGACCTCAATCCCTTCCCTCCCCAGCACTCCAGGTGTCCCAGCACTAAACCAACCAACCATAATGGGGCTGACAGTCTCCTCTGATTCCTGCCCCAAATGACTGGCAGCCAAACACCTGGAAGGTGCGTCTGCCTTGCAAAGCCCTCATCTCCCCTCTCAGGGGTCCTGGCCTTTCCTCCGAGTGACTCCTCCAGGAGCACTCCCCAACTCCCTGCTCCCCTCAGCTGTTCCTCCTTTGCTTCCCCCGGCACTTGGATGGTGATGGTGGCACTCGGTGACCACCGCCATCTGCCCTCATGCTGTGGGAACACTCCAGGATCCTCCTACTTCTCCCTACCTTCCTCCCCCACCTCAGAATCCAGGTTCCCTCCCTCTAGGCTGAAGCGTCACCATGCCCTGTTACCCTGAGTCCAGGCCCGTGCGTCTGTTTCTTCAGCAGCTTTCTTTCCTGACTCAGCCTCAGTGAGGCAGGGCCAAGTGCCCAGCCCCAGATGGCCAAGAGGGGCACCAGGGAGCCGGCCAGAAGCCTGGAGGGCTGGGGGTACGGGAACCTCACGCCTTTGCCTTCCCCTCCCACCTGGACCCAGCCCCAGCCCTTCCCCAACCCCTTGCCAGCTTGTAGCTAAGGAAGGCATCACCTTTTGCCCCTGCCCCTTCCCCTCTGACAAGGGTGATGAACCGGTGGACCACAGCACAGTTTGTTTGGCCTGCCATATTTTTTGAAAGTTTCATTGAGTTCCTATCATTTAAAAATCAGAAGATTCACTTAAGAATTCAGCATCCTGGTTTCTTTTGAGAAATCAGAAGATCCGTCGACACTAGACCCACATTCCTACATGGTGACAACCAGCTGGAGCTGGGACTGGCTGTTCTTTCTGTGGGACTCGTGCTGTGGTGTTTGGAGTTCTAACCCTCCCAGTCACAACTGCCATGTGCGCGGTTCCTAAACTGCATCTCTGCCTTCGGCCAGTCTGGTGGGAAGAAACAAAAGGGAGGGTGGCTGGAGGCGTCCTGCTCCACCCTCCCCACTGCCTACAGGTCTCAGCAGGGCAGAGTAGGGCCAACGGGAAGGAAGAGGGGGAGTCCCAGTCAGGAGCCACATCCCAGCCTCTGTAGTCACCATTCATTGCTAGCAGCGTCCCAGGCAGCCCTGGTTTCCTGTCCCAGCTGGAGCCTGCTGGGCTGGGCTGCCGCGAAGTTGAAGGCATAGCTTGCCATCCCGCTCCAGATAGCTCTCCGTCCTACGGAGCCGGGCAGGAGGCCTTGTCCTGAGCATAGCAGCAGAGCGGCCTGCAGGCACAGGCTTCCTCACCATCCCGCCTGCTCAGCCAAGTGTGCACCACGGGGTGGTGGCCTTGTCACAGTCCAGCATGATGTTGAGGACAGTGCAGGGGGCCCCACCCACGGACAGCGCTGTGCGGGAATCCACACGGTACTTCACAGTGCTCAGGCCGCCCTCCCGGTCCACCTTGAATTGCTCCTGGGAATGAAAATGACAGCACATGTACTCAGGGCTTCACGAGTCACCGCTGTCACTGAGCCCACATGACCTTGTCACTACAGGTCCTGGGATCCCCACTGGCAAGAGAGGAACCCAAAGCTCAGAGAAGTCAGTCTCCTGCCCAAGGCTGCACCCCGCCAGTCAGTGGGAGCAGGGAGTCTCCCACTGGAGAAGAGGATGGGGGAGGGACAGGGATCCCTGCATCGAGGGTGTGACAGCTGAACCTCCCCAGCCCACCTGCCAGCCTGCATGGACCCTGGGGTCTGGGCGGACACACAGTGCCCAGGGTGCCGTGGCAGCCACCAGAGCAGGGCATGGTGCCCATCACTGACCTGGCCAAGCAGGAGAGGACGGGCCACACGGGTCCAAGGAGCACTTGGTGAAATGCTCAGGCCTGCTGGTCCCCCACATACCACCTATCTGTCCCCGATGAGGAGGCCAGCCAGCACCTGTTTTTGAGCTGCAATGCGCTTCTGGTCCCTCTTCCGCCAGGCTGGGTCATGCAGGTGGCGAAATGTCTTGTAGCCAGTTGTAATTCCCGAAGGGCGGAAGAGCTAGCAGGCCAAAGCAAGTCGGAGTCAGGCCATCCCTCCTGGAGCCCTGGCCCTCGCCTCTAGTTCCCAAGGTCCCACTGCCTGCCAGGAAGCCACAGGCAGAGGCCTGCATCCCCCCTGCACTAGAGGACACTGCGGTCCAGAGAGCAGGGACTAGTTAGTTAGATGACTGCTGCAAGTCAGGGTTGGGGTGGGGGCCAGAACCAGGGGTGCCATCTCCACAACCCCAGGATCTTCATCTGAGAACAAAGAAGAGAACCTCAGCGCAGCCTTGATGGCTGAGGCTGAGGCAGGGCCCGGGGGGAGCCTTACCTGGAGCCCGGCTCCTTTGATGCGCCGATAGAACTCATCGTCCTCGCGGCCCCAGCCCCAGAAGCGGTTGGACATCCCGTTGCACTGACACAGAGACAGGCAGCATCACCTGCCCCATCCTCCCTGGGGTGGCCTTTGTCTCCTACCTCTTAGGTGTACCCAGACCGTTCATCTTCCTCCTATGCTAGCTGCTCTGAATGCATACCGGGTGCCTGCACCTCCCTTAGCCTCTGCGACACTGGGGGATGGAGGAGGGTCAGCACATGCCAGTCCCTCTCCCTGTTCTAATGGGACCTTGAACTGGTGTGACATAATCACCTCAAAAGTGTCCTGCTGGCCTGAGGGGACCTCTCTTGGGAGCTGTCGACCGGCAGAATCGCCAACTCCCACTTGAATCCTGCCTCCCCCGTGTTCCCATTCCTCCTGGGCAGCCTGCCCTAGTCCCTTCCCGTGTATGTGAGAGGGACAGCTGGGCCCATGGCACACAGCTCTCTTTGCACCCAGCTCAGGGCTTCACTTACATAAGGCTAGCTTTTGATATGGCTTGGAGAAAGGAGACTTGGGCCTAAGCCACCCAGTTTTTCCTACTCTCCCATCCCCCCGGCAGTGACTGATTCGGGGATGGGCCCAGGACTCAAGCTGGACCAATTAAAAGCCAGTGCGGTTCAGTCCTGGGAGTCCCATCTGGGCTGCTGTGGAAGGGGCTCTATCTTCGACCAGACTGGAGCCGAGAGGGACATAGGCTGCAGCTACAACAGCCACCTTGCACCCTGCATGTCTGAAAATAAACCCAATGCAGGGAAGGCAGAGCTGAGAGATAGACAGAGAAATGGGGCCCTGGTGACACTGTCTGAGAGGTGGATAAGCTGTACCTAAAGCCAAACCCTCCCTCTCCCCTGCCCACACTTGTCATTGCCAAGAGCCAATAAATCCCCAGTTTTCCGAAGCCCACTTGCACGGTGTTTCCGTTCCTGCCGCTGACCTGCTGCTCCTGCTGGGGCAAGGCCGGGCTCCGGCTCCTGGGCCCCAGAAGCACCGCTCCATCCTGCCTCCCACCCCCATCCAGGCTGAGCAGAGGGCCAAGCCGGCCTCACCAGCTGGTAGTGCTGCTTGGAGAGCAACAGGATGCCGCCCACGTAGGTCTTGTAGTGGTAGAGTGGGTGGAGCTCCGGGGAGGCCACGTGGAAGGGGCCGGCCTCGGGGAAGCCATAGTCCAGCTCCTCGTTGAGCGGCAGCAGGTCCACGTCGTGCATGGCGATGTAGTCCGTGCTGTTGCCGCTCTCCAGGAAGCCCACGTTGATGAGTGCCGCCCGGTTGAACCTGTGCGGGGCGGCCGACGCTGGGCGGGGGCGGGAGGCTTGCGGGAGCCTCTCCTCCACAGCACGCACCCAAGGCCCTGTGGTGCCTCCGCCACCTTCCCGCCCGGCACTGACTCCACCGTGCAGGGCTGTCCCCTCCGCTGGTTGCACAAACGTCTACTGAGCACTTACTACCAGAACCCTCACAGCACTGTGTCTGCAGAGTGAGGAAACCAGGCCCTGCTCTCGAGGAGCTGACATTCTAATGAGAGCAGACAAAAACAAGTAAACACTGACCAAGGCAGACGGCTCAGTGCTGTGGAGCAAAGCAAAGCAGGGCGGAGGGTGGGGCAGCCCCAGACAGGGCTGTCAGTGGGGGCCAGGGTAATGGGGACACCCGGGCAGAAGCCTGAGGCTGAGGAAAGTGAGCCACACGGTGCAGGGCTCAAGCAGCAGCAGCAGCACTGCAGGGCCTGGGGCAGGAGCAGACAGCGGGTGGCCGGCAGAGCGAGGGGCAGAGAGGATGAGGTCGGGAGGAGTCCTGCAGGCCACTGGAGGATGGGGCCCTGATCCCTGGTGAGCTTGCAGGGCTCTGAGCAGGGCAGACTGTGCTGGGACTTCCGTGTGCACAGAACCACTCCAGTCAGCATCAGGCAGGGGGAAGCACTGACTCCAGTAGGAGGAATGACAGTGACGCAGGCAAGAGACAATGGCAACGGTGAAAAGCTGGCAAATTCCAGCCATATTTTGCCAATGGACTGGGTGTGCATGTGACAGAGAAAGAGCAGCTGAGGACAACTGCAGGGCTTTTTGGTCTGAGCAACTGGAAGCCTGGAGCTTCCATTCCTGAGATGGGCGAGAGGGAAGGGCAGGCAGCAGGTCTGGGGGTGGGGGGCCCTCAAGAATCCCACTGTGATCACAGCAAGCTCGCAAAGCCTCTGAGCCACCCACAGAGGGCCGCAAAGGTGGCTGAGCTGGAGAGCCTGGAGTTCAGGAGAGAGGTCCAGGCCAGGAACACAGACCTGGGGCTGATCTGGGTAGAGACAGGATTCTATGCCAGGAGATAAGATGAGCTCCCCAGGGAGTAGCTACAGCTAGAAAGGGGGGCCACCCAGGCACTGAGCCTCAAGGAGAGCCATTGGTGGGGGATCAGGGAGGTGAGGCAGAACCAGCAGAGGTGACGAGAAGGGGTGGCCTTCGTGGACAGTGCTATCCCAGACATCAAGTGGGGTGCTCTAAGAAGGAAGAAGCAAATGCTGCTGACATGCCCAGGCCTTTGGGTTAACGAAGAGGAGGACCTTGGGGACCTCAGTGAGAGCGGCCTCGGTGCCACTATGGCATAGGCATCCGAGTAGAAGTGGTTTAAGAGAAAACAAGGAAAGAGAAAGGGAAGTTTTGCTATAAAGGGGAGCAGAGAAGTGGGGTGATAGCTGCGGGGCATGTGGGCTCAGGCATGTCTTTTTCTTTTTCGGGGGAGCCATCTCAGTACGGTGGTGCTGTGGGAGGGTGGAGCGGTGTCCAGGCCAGAGCTGGGGAGTCGGCCCGGGAGGATCCCCAAGCGCAGAAGCTGGGAGGGGGGTGCAGGTGTGGGGACTGGGGAAAGCTGTCTGCTGTTTTCTCAGATCAGAAGCAGAGTCATCAGCTCAGCATGAGGACAGGGAGGAATGAGAAGGGAAGGTCTAAGGCAGCCGTGGACAGACTGGGGGGATTTGAGGCCTCCCGTAGCGCTGAGGGCCTTCCTCAGTGGGGTGCATCCGCGAAGGGTGGGCAGCACAGCTGCCCATGTTGGATATGCCAGGCTGCGGCTATGTCTGCCAGAAAGCAGCCAGGGCTTGAGGGCGTATGTGAGGGAGTAATTTAAATGAGGGCTCCGGTTGGGGCAGGTGAGAGGTAGGAGGGGGCTAGCAAGCTGGGCAGGGCCAGGAATTGCTGAGTCCAGCAGGGAGGGCTAAGGGAAAGCAGGTGTGGGCCAGAGGCTAAGGTGCTTGCACTGTGGACACCGAGGCAGCAGTTTTGGGTGAGGGTGAGGATTTTAGGTTAACATTAGACTGTGGGCAAATTTAAAGCCATGGGCCTGACCCTTCCTTTTCCCAACCCCTGGCCAGTCTCCGCGAGGCCTGACTGCATTCGTCCATTGCATCACTGCTCTCCACCCCCTTCTGCCGCATCACCGAGCCTTGGTCACCTCAGACAGCTGCCACTACATCTAGCTGGTCTCCCTGCTCCTTCTCTTGTCCCAGTATAAGCTATTTCACATACAGCAGCCACAGTGATTTTATAAAATGGACATTAAATCCGGGCCCTCCCCAGAGATTCCCCGCCATGTGCAGCAGGGGCTTCTGCCATCTCTGGCCCTCCTGCCACTGCCCCAGGTGGCTCCTCACAGGCCTCTGGACTCCTGCCAGGACAGGGAGCAGACCCGGAGGGGCCTGGGCAAGGGGAGGCCCAGGAGAAGAGTGCTGAGTGTGTGTGGGGTGGTGCAGGTGTGGTCCCTACCTGAAATGATCCACCTGGTTGAGCACGTAGATGTGGTGCGGGACTCTCTTCCTGCTCAGGAAGCGGTGCATGTGCGGCACAAAGACCAGCAGCTCCTCGAAGCGCTCGCGGAAGGGCACCAGCACTGCCAGGCGGTGGGGACCCCATGACGCATCTTCTTCCCAGTGATCAGGGGGTGGCTCTGGGGGGCAGGCCCGGGGTGGCCCCGAGGTCTCCTGCCCTTGTCCCCTGGCTGCCTGGGCCACGTCACCAGAGCAGCTGAGCTGCAGCCAGAGTAGGGAGAAGAAGCCCAATAAGAGACAGGCAACGAAGAGATGGAAGACGGAGCATTTCCGGGGGAGGCCGCCGGGGAGCAACCTGGACCTGGGACGAGAGCGGGGACTGGGTCAGAAGGGCGGGCTGAGCTGGGGCCCTCTGACAGACCCTTCTCTGGCCTCCCCACAGGTAGGGTGCACACACCTGGTCTACCCCGAGCGCCTGGAAATTAGTGCAGAAGCAACTGTGCTGTTTCTGCTCATGCTCCCAGCGCACGCCAGGATCTTGCTGACTCTGGTTCCGCTTGGGCCATTCCCCTCTGGGAAGCCGCCTGAGCTCTCTCAGGTCACAGAGCTGCCCCAGTGCCTCTATACTCTGTCCTGTGAGTGAATCCTGGCCAGACGGTGAGCTGCTCAGGGGCCTTGCGCTTGCCCTCCCCACGGCACTGGCTCGATGCGCTGAGCCAATGGCAGGAGCCCCACCTTAGAGAGCTCCAGCCCACCGCCTTCCAAACCTGCTCCCCTGCAGATCCACCCCAGCAGAAACTTGGGCTTCATCCTGCTCTGAGGCTGAGCAGACAGGGATGAGTGCTGGCATCAGTCTCAGGCAAGACAACCGGCTTTCTCTGGAGAATCAGTTTTATTCTGGGAAGATCAAGCCTACCCCCACAGAAATGCAAGGCCCAAACTGACAACAGGAATTCACTAATGCATCTCAGAGCTTCAGACCAAGAGCCAGCCCATGTGCTAAGAGACGGAAGAGGGAAAGAAAGACGATGGCTGGGTACAGCACCCAAGCTCACTTTGGAAACTGGAAAAATAGCTGAATGTCTTAGACATTGGGGTGATGCTGGGAGGCTGCCCTTTTGGGCAGCACATACAAAGAAACAGGTGGAATTCACCGGTGCCTTTGCCCCTCCTCTGGAAGTTCCTGAGTATGGTGAGAGAGGAGCTGAGGAATCCAAGAAGACGGAAGCTTCCTCTACATTCCCCTCCCACTGCTCCCTGAAATCATCTGCACAAGAATCACTTCACAACCTCCAAGAGTCAGCATTAGCCTTAAGATTCTTCCTCCTAAGTCCCCCTTTGGTCCTTCCTCATTCTCTGTTCCTTGCCCTGCTCAGACCCCTTCAATCTCCTGAATGACCCTCCTTTGTTTACAAGGTAAAGGCCAAACTCTCTGGCCCTCTGTGACCCGGCCATCTCCAGTTGCTCCCAAGCACCCAAGTCACGCTGGGAGACTCAGAGCTTCTCCACTCGCTACATTCCTTCCTGTTCAGCCCTCGCACGGCCGCTCCTTCTGCCTGAAATGTCCTTCTTTATTTTATCTGCCTGGAAGCCCCCCGTTGATCCCTCAGGGCCAGACTCCAATGCCATGGCCAGCGCTGTCCCCTGCCCCCACCATGCCCCCTCCTTTGTGTTCCCATGACATCTTACTTCCCTCTTTAAAGCACTTATTTGTAATGCTTGTCAAACCATGTCAGATTCATACCTACGGCCCCAGCACAGGTCAGACAGCAGAGGGTTTGCTAAGTGAGTTAAAGGAAGGGTTAAAGCATTCAGGGCATGCTTTAAGCCACACACTAGAGCCAGACCAACTCCTACCTTTCTCTAGAGACACAGTTGCCAACCTGGAAGCCAGCAGCCCTGAAGCCAGGCCCAGGTCTCACACGCAGCTGAGAGGTGGCACAGCAGGACACCCTCACAGGGCTTCCGACTTACCCCCCGTTGTGCTGTGGTCGTGGTTTCTGCTGGGGAGGAGTGGAGCCCAGTCCTGCAAGTGGCTTAGGAAGACTGGAACCTCCACAGATTCTCCCTCGCCCTCTGGGCTCTTTCTGGGGATGGGGTAGAGACTGGGGTGATGGATAAGGGGTAACATTCCACCTTTGGGAAAAGAAGCAGTGGCCGTTATCCAGGGCTATGGCCTGGATTGGCATTCCATGCATTTCCACATGCTATTTTCTCCAGCCTGCTTCCCTTTCCTACCAGGATCACGGCCCCACGAGCACTCTTGTCCCATGTTCTTTTTTTTTTTTTTTTTTTTTTGAGACAGCGTCTCACTCTGTTGCCCAGACTAGAGTGAGTGCCGTGGCATCAGCCTAACTCACAGCAACCTCAAACTCCTGGGCTCAAGCGATCCTTTGCCTCAGCCTCCCGAGTAGCTGGGACTACAGGTATGCGCCACCGTGCCCGGCTAATTTTTTCTATATATTTTCAGTTGTCCAATTAATTTCTATTTTTAGTAGAGACGGGGTCTCACTCTTACTCAGGCTGGTTTCGAACTCCTGACCTTGAGCAATCCGCCCGCCTTGGCCTCCCAGAATGCTAGGATTACAGGCATGAGCCACTGCGCCCAGCCTTGTCCCGTGTTCTAAGGGCACAAACCACTGAGCAACTCAACTGGGCCCAGAGTCCCAAATCCTCAGGACTGAGAACAGTTACTCCTGATGCCGCCTGGTGGCAAACGCCAGATCTGCAATCCGGTTGCTCCCAGGTCCAGGCCAGCCTGGCTCTGAGGGCTGGCCCAGATGAGACTTTGTCTCCTGCACCAGTTACTGACCAAGGCTGGTTAAGAGGTGGATTCAAACGCAAGTAGGCTGGATCCAGAGCCAGCACTTCACAGCTACACTAGCCTGTATCTGTTGTATGGGTCTTTGCACCTCGTGTCAAAAGCACACCAGTAAATTTTTCTGGGAATACAGTCATGGAAAGCGATCAGGAAATAGAAATGCACCTTTCCTTTCTTCTTTCATATAAACCTTAGCAATACAAGGTTTGAAAACTCAGCTGCTCTGGTTATAGCACCTCAAAGCTGCAAAAGTAACTAGAAGATAACAGGCACCTCCTCTGCACCAGAAATAGGGCCAAGGGTTTTACATATAATGCTCTCCCTTAATCCTCATACAACCCTGCAAAGTAGGTATTATGATCACTGTTTCAGAGATGGAAAGGCTGAGGTCAGAAAGATTAAGTGATCTGTTTCTGGTCACATTATGAAAGAGGATTCCTGCTCAGTGGGCCTGACTCCATAGTCCATGCTTTCTGTTATATCCCTGTCTTCTCATTTCAACATCAAGCCTGAAAAGTCCCCAGAAGAGGTATGCCCACTAAATTCCAGAATCTTATGGCAATGGCACCTGGCAAACTCACGTGTTCCAAGTCAGAAGACTTTGGGGGGCACATCTCAAGCCTAGAGTGTTGGTGTTCCTCCCAAATCTAGACAGCCAAATCGCTTCCCCCCTTCTGTTTTAATAGGAAACATGTTTAGCTAAGGGCTGGGCAGAGCTCATATCTTACACGCAGGACAATGACAGTTGCACAGGAAATGAACTACGGCGTGTATGAGGAGCGCCCAGTACGTGCCAGGCAGTGGCCAGCCAGGCGGAGCACACGGAGCATCTGCCTGGTGGGTTCCTCAGGGTGGTCTGCAAAGGATTGGGAAGCACGAGGAGGGAGGTCAGTGTCTGAGGCTACATGGATTTGACCGGGGAAGTAGAAAACAAAAACGGAAGGAGCCTCAGAGAGCAGGGACAAACGGAAAGACAGAGACCCACCGCGAGGGGTCAGCGGAGTCAGACCCGCGTGAAAGTAGAGGCCAGTGGAGAAACACAAGGAAACACATGAGAGGGAGACTGGCAAAGACGACAGAAACTCACAAAGGGAGGACAACGGGGAAAGAGAGAGAGAGATACAGAGAGAGAGAGATACAGAGGAGAGACGAGCGGAGCGATGGAGACTGGTTTTAGAAACAGGGAGCCCCCAGGGAGAACCAGACCCTCACACAGACCCGCAGAAACGGGGACGCGACGGCCGCAGCCTCCCAGACCCTGCCTGGTGCGGGCTGGAAAGGAGCAGTCCTCGGGAGGACAGGGCCCGAGCCAGCCACCGCCGCTCACCTGCTGTCCTCCCAGGGCAGCTGCGCCGCTTTCCTCCGCGCGGGGAACATCGTGGGGGGCGGCGGCGGCGCATGGGGCTGGAGCTCCCACCGGGCCCGCCCGGCCTCCGGGCCTACGCGGCGCCTCCGCCTTCCGTCCCGCCCCGGCCGTCCGCCCCGCCCCTCGGTCCACCGGGTCCGTCGCTCCGGCCGCGCCGCCTGCTCCCCGGAGCCGCCGCCTCCAAGGTTCCGCTTGCCGGGGAGCACGTGCGCGCACCCACCGCCGGCCCGCCTCCTGGCTGCCAGCGGGACCTGCTTGACATCCCGAGAAACCGGAGCCCCACAGGCCAAAGGTCGCGCAACGGGTCACTAGGCTCGGACTGGGCTTGGACTCCAGGCTTCCAAACCAGCGCTGGGGATAATGTGCATCTTTTTCCTTTTCTCTAGCGGAGGTGGGGAGCGTCACGGGCCCAGGCGGTGCGTTCTTTCTCCCCACAAGCTTGGAGGGGCCAGGCCAGGATCAGAGCTCAGTGTTGGGTTAGCCTGTAGCTCAAGTGGGAGTCGGGAGCCGAGCTCTGAAGACAGATTCACTGGGTTTGAAGCCCAGCTCTGCCAATTCAGCTGTGTTTGGGGGCAAACCACATCTCTCTGTATCTGTTTCTTCACCTGGGTGTATAAATGGTTCCTATTCTAATATCGTTGCTGTGGGGATTAAAGAAAATGCAGACACACTCGGTACAGCGCTGGACACACAGTCAAAGCTATATAGTTGACAGCTGTCATCCAGGAAGAGGGTACTTTGCTGGAATTGAGGTGAGAACTGAATATGAGACTGAGTTCCCATAACTGCTCTGTCGCTGTGGGAATTAAACCGACCCTCAACCTCCAGCCTCCTATCTGGGAAAAGAGAGCAGCAGGGTTGTTAGACTTGATCTCCTCTACTCTTCCAAGCAAACTATTATTTATTTATTTATTAGCTTCCTAATAAATAGCTAACATCTATTAAGTTCTTACTATGTGTCATTGTTCTAAATTCTTTACTACTTTTATCTTATTTAGTCCTTATGAATAGGTACTCACCCATCCCCACCTTAAAGATGAGGGAACTGAGGCACAGAGAGGCAAATCAGATAGTTTGATTGCACAATCTATGATCTTTCTTTCTTTCTTTCAGACAGAGTCTCGCTCTGTTGCCTGGGCTAGAGTGCCGTGGCGTCAGCCTAGCTCACAGCAACCTCAAACTCCTGGGCTCAAACAATCCTTCTGCCTCAGCCTCCCAAGTAGCTAGGACTACAAGCATGTGCCACCATGCCTGGCTAATTTTTTCTATATATTTTTAGTTGGCCAATTAATTTCTGTTTTTAGTAGAGACAGGATCTCGCTCTTCCTCAGGCTGGTTTTGAACACCTGACCTTGAGCGATCCACCCGCCTCGACCTCCCAGAGTGCTAGGATTATAGGCGTGAGCTACCATGCCTGGCCTCAATGTTTCAGAGAGGACTTCATAATGGATATGAAATTAATCATTCCCAGCACTCTCCTTTCCCCTTAAGTCCAGAAGTATACAACCTATTTGTTCCCCTTCCTGTTGACTCTCACAGGGCACTGCACCTACACCGGCACCTTGGCAAATCCAGCCCAGATTTGCTGATGACAAAGGCAAGGCTGACCTCCTGAAGAAACCAGTCAGGAAAGGCCAGTGATGGAAGCAGGGATGTGGGACTCTGTGACCTGGGAAGCCCAAGCCTCCTCAAGGGGACAACCACCACTCCATCCAGCCAGTTGTTGCCATATGAGGATGAAGCCCCACCAGTGTCCCATCTCACTATCTCAAGAAATGAGATTTCATATAATAATCCAAATTAACTAAATTTAAAATGTGACATCCAGTTATAAATCATGTTGACAATAAGTACCCTTGATATGATGAGATGAAAAGGGCACTTTACCTCTGTGGTCTTTTTTCAGAATCCCATAACCCCAATCTAATCCTGAGAAAAACAACAGACAAATCCCAGCCGAGGGAAATTCTACAAAATACTTGACCTGTACTCCTCAACTCTGTCAAGGAATCATCAAAATCAAAGAAGGTCTGAGAAACTGTCACAGCCAAGAGGAACCTAAGGAGACACAGTGACCAAATGTGATCTAGAATCCTGGAACAGAATAAGAAAAGACATTAGATAACAACTAAGGAAATTGTTTCACTAGTTTTAACAAATGTACCATACTAATGCAAGGTGTTCATAATGATGTAAGCAAAAGTAAAATCCTAAACCCCCACCAACTGAACAGACCCCTTCTTGGCCAAGGGGACACCAGGAAACTTTAAAATTGAGTTCCTGGCCATGAAGAGAAGGGAGGTTCCACACTTCTTTATACCCCCTCCCTTTTGGAGTTTCTTTTTTTTTCCTTTTTTTATTTCCAAGAAGTGGGGGAAGTTTTAATCCTTTTGGAGTTTAGATACAATTGACCAGCATTAACGTTAAAACAGAGATCGTAAGACTGAAAACCAGACCCTATGACAATAAGATACTAAAGTATTAGTAGGACCTAAGGCCATGCAAAACGAGGGTTAAATCACACCTATAGGCCATCAATTTGCTTAATAGATCACTTGAGTCTGTGCTTCCTTAACTTGAAACATTCCAAGCCTTTACACAAAGCTTTATGTCTTTTACCAATTATAAATCAAAGAATCTCTGACCCCACCTGCAAGCTGTAAGCCCCTGCTTCAAGACATCCCACCTTTTCAGGCCAAACCAATATACACCTTCCATGTTTCATGACTTTTACCTGCAATTCCCGTCTCCCTAAAATACATAAAACCAAACTGTAACCTGACCACCTTGGGACCACTTACTCAGGACTTCTTGGGTGTGGCTCCCTGGACCACTGTCACACACACTGGCTCAGAATAAACTTCTTTAAATTATTTTACAGAGTTTGGGTTTTATCCATTAACCCAAGGGAAGACAGGGAAAACTATCTTCGCATTTTCTGTAATTCTAAACCTGTTTTTCTTTTTTTTTTTCTTAATGTGAAGCAGGCCTAGGTGGCAACATGAGCCCAGATTATATCCTCCCGGCAAGTCAAGCAGCCCCAAAAGTTGTCTCCTGGTCCCTACTTTCTTACACTGCTAGATTAACCTTTCTCAAATTTATCTTCAGGTGGTTTTTCTCAAAACTTTCAGTCGACAGGTGGTTATGTCCAAATCTCTTACCTGCGGTTCAAGTCTCCTCTAACTCTCACCCAACCTTCTTAACTTCCCATAACCCTCCCTTCCAGCTGAAAGAACATCCATCTCCTTACCAGTTCTTTGCCTGTTTCCCCCACCCACCTCTGCCCTGCCATCTCATCAGAATCCTTCCTCTCCTTAATGAAGGACCTTGCAGTGTTTTGCCCACTGATAGTGAGTAACTTCACACTGGACAAGAAGTCAATTTTTTTTTTTTTATTGGGAAACCAATGTAACAAACCTAGACTTAGAAATCAGTAACTAAGACTCTGCAGGTCCCAACCAGCACCAAGGCCTCTGCTTGGCCTGACCCCAGTTCATCAAGCCCCTGAATGGATGACCCAAGTAGCCAGGGACAACCACAGGGCCACTTTCCCACACTGCAACCCCCTTCACCCCACCCTCAATTGACACACACACCCTGGATCAGCATGTCTAGGCCAAAAGAGAGAACAGCGAGGTTCCCAGGGTGGCAGGGAATCACGGCCATACCCCAACCTCTTCAAAATCCCAAGTTAGCAAAGGAAGACAGAAGGAAAACTGGCTTGCCCACCCCCTCCCCCTCCCCTCCCCCTCCCCCATCCACCCAGACAGCAGCCTCACATCCCTGATCAGTAACACTGTGATTCTGAGGTGCCAGTGGAGTTCCCAGTGGCTTCGCCAGTCCCTGGGTGATTACTGCAAAGAGCCCAGAGGCCAGGGGGCAGGCATTTGCCCTGCTATCTACTCAGTATCAGCCAGCCAAGCTGCTGCCCCCAGCTTATACCTGGGGGTACCTGCAGCCCCTCTCCCCTCCAGAACATCTACATCTGGGAAGCAGTCCTCCTGCCAGAGAGAAGTCAGTTCCAGGAGGTCCTTTCTCCCCCAGCTTGGGAGGATGGCTTGTGAGGCCTGGGATGGCTACACCAGCTTCTTGGCTTCAAAGAAGCTCTTGAGATGCCGCATCTGCCAGACACCGATGGCCACGAGGATGAGGGTCTGTAGAATGGACCACCACAACACCCGCTGGTTGGTGCTCTCACTGGTCTGTCGGAAGCGCTCCTCTCGCCACTGTGGGGAAGAATGGAAGGTGGGCCCAAGTTGGCTGGGGCCACTGGAACTGCTGTATTCCCAGCCTGCAAGGGGGCCCCAGGGCTGCCCAGCTTTGTCCAGGTTCCAAGTACCTACAAAGAGTCACTACCTGGGGACAGTTTTCACCCTCACCAGCCAGACACCTTAGGCAACCTATTCATTTCTCCTAAGTCTGTCTCTTTATTTGTCAGCAGATATAGTCCCCACCTAATCTAATGCCTAGGACAGGTGGGGGTAGCTATGGTGTCACTCCATGGGACAGAGCTGTCCTGGAGTGCTCAAGAGTGGACTTTCTCTGAGCCCTCTGCCAGGTCTTCCTTGAAGATCATGGGGACAGGTAGCAGACTGGTGGCCTGGGCCTGGATCTGATCTTTATGTGTGGTTTGGCTCACACATTGTTTTGCCAACATTTGGGTTTTACCCAAGAAAATTTCACATAAAAAACCTGGACCTCTAGCTCCTCTTGAAAAAATTTAATATCTGAACACCCATGGCTGGCATTTCTGCAAGGAGACCCTCAGCTGACACTGAACAGTAGCTGTTCCTGTTTAGATGGGTCACTGCCCTATTAGTCTTTATAGCCATAGATTCATTCTTGGTACAATGGTTCCTGGTCACAGGTGAGTGTGAGACCCCCTAGTCCTTGGAGCACTTGGAGCCACTGAAGCAGCACCAAAGGTGTTGGTATCAAACCCCACTTTGCCATTGTGTGTGTAATTA
The DNA here is from genome assembly GCA_963574885.1 of Lepilemur ruficaudatus. Classification (NCBI taxonomy): domain Eukaryota; kingdom Metazoa; phylum Chordata; class Mammalia; order Primates; family Lepilemuridae; genus Lepilemur; species Lepilemur ruficaudatus. The sequence continues at coordinate 298 of CAUYRT010077697.1, read as the reverse complement.
TCATTTAGGGCAATGACAGCCTTTTTAAGACTCAGTGTCCTCAATTAATAATACAAGGTAGAGTTAGAAATAACTGCCCCACCTTTATTTATTTATTTATTTATTTTGAGACAGAGTCTCACTCTGTTGCCCGGGCTAGAGTGCCATGGCATCAGCCTAGCTCACAGCAACCTCAAACTCCTGGGCTCAAGCAATCCTCCTGCTTCAGCCTCCCAAAGTGCTAGGATTACAGGCGTGAGCCACTGCGCCCAGCCTGCCCCACCTTTTAGACCTGCAGTGCAGCACAGGTAAATTCAAG
>CAUYRT010077696.1:0-19515 GCA_963574885.1 Lepilemur ruficaudatus | reverse complement strand
AATTGTCCTTGCCCTAAGCAAGAATAGGTAATAAAGTTAATCATAGGCAGAGAACAGATTAGTTGATTCTAGAAACCTTTACCCTTGGGGGTCGTGGGCTCAAGGAAATAGAGTTTGGAAAAATAGTTATGTATTAAGGTTAACTTAACAAAGGTCTTGTGATGTGATTTATGACCCTTGTGTATAATTGGGTATGTGGGCTTTAGCACATAGGCATTTCTCTGTAATGAAATTTTCCACCTGATACCTATATAAACATAGCTTAAAAATAAATGTGGCATGGCACGGCAGTCTTCACAGATTCCGTCCTCCCATCCCCATCTTTGTTTGTCTCTTTCTTTTCTCATCCTCACCCCCCAACTCCAGGCTCCACACGTCGCCGGCTGGCTCTGGCATACCCCTCTTGTTCCTTCCTGCTGTCTACTGGGTGGACATGTTGGTGCAGCTTCAGCAGCCATCTTGGGTCAGGAGGTGGAGCCACAAGCATGGCAGGGCAACAACACAGAGGGAACCTGGGTCTCTCACAGTTGTGAAGCTGCCCAACTCACCTAGGACTTTATACCACAAGACTCTACATAAGAGAGAAATCCATATCTGTTTTTAAAGACATTTTATTTATTATTGTTTATTACTTTCAACCAAACACAGTCCTAAACAATAGGACCTGTCAGGGAGAATGTAAGCTGTGAGGCATGCAGACTGGATGTTTTCCTCTTTGATGTGGTCCAGATGCCCCTTGCTCAAGCTGAGGCTTTGCATAATTTCTAGGCAATTAGAAGCAAGAGACCAAACACTTGTTAACCACAAGTTCCTGCTTTAGAGGGCTGGGGACTTCCCCAGCACTACCCCAGGCACAGGAGCAGTCAGCCTTGAGCTCCAACTTATAGTAAATTTTCTGCATTTTCATAGTAAAAATCACATCCACGGGTGGAGATTTAAAGTTCTAATGCTGCAAACAATGCATGAAGAAGTATATGAAGATACTGTGCAGGCACTAGAAACACCCTCCTATATGTGCTTTGACATAACCCTTCCCTATAGAAAAGCCCTATAAAACCAGTCCCCACACTACCCTGAGTCAGGGAGCAGCCCCAACTTTTCCTTTCTTGGTGCACAAGCTAAACAAATTTTTTGTTGCTGCTATGTCTGGTGATCTCTCTTGATTTCTATCCTGGGAGGTTGCAAGAACCCAGGGACTTCAGTAACAGCTGGGTGTATCCACTACGGTCCTTATAAGTGAAAGAGGGAGGCAGGAGAGTCAGAGTCAGAGAAGGAGAAATAATGACAGAGGCATAGTTTGGAGTGAGGCAACTTGGAGATGAAGGAAGGGCCACAGCCAAGGAATTCAAGAGGCCCTAGAAGCTTGGAAAGACAAGGACATGGGTGCTCCCCTAGAACCTCCAGAAGGAACAAACTGCCAACACCTTGATTTGAGGTCTATGTGAATCGTTTTAGACTCCTGGCCTCTAGAATTAAAAGATAATACATTGTGTTATTTGAAGTCACTGAGGTTGGGGCCATTTGTTACAACAGCAGTAGGAAACTAATACCACTATTTAGAAGAACTTAGCACATGAGAGACACAGATTAGCTTTATGAATACAGCTTAAAACATGAAATGGAACTCGCCATTTTCCACTTGTAGATTTTTGTTGAATAGTAAGAGAGGGTCTTGTTAAGTGAGTAAACAATAACTAGATGTTGATGAGAACCTGAGACCCTATATTTATATATGTAATTGATTAGATTTACAAAGGAATTTAAATACCCGGGAAAATTCTGTTGTTGGGTCATGCAATTAAAGTGTTTCTAAACAATTTATGAAAGCAGTTTAAAACATTTATGGTTATTTAATTAATCATGTTTGTAAATGTCAATGGTTTTTTTAAAAAGGATTTTTGTCTATTGACAGTCATTTGTTCCACCTGTGATTATTAGAGCTTTAGAACCATTAGAACAACAAGACACCCTCACTTTTTTTTTTTTTTGAGACAGGGTCTCACTCTGTTGCCTGGGCTAGAGTGCTGTGGTGTCAGCCTGGCTCACAGCAACCTCAAATCCTGGGCTCAAGTGATCCTCCTGCCTCAGCCTCCTGAGTAGCTGGGACTACAGGCATGCGCCACCATGCCTGGCTAATTTGTTCTACATATTTTTAGTTGGCCAATTAATTTCTTTCTATTTTAAGGAGAGACGGGGTCTCGCTCTTGCTCAGGCTGGTTTTGAACTCCTGACCTTGAGCAGTCCTCCTGCCTTGGGCTCCCAGAATGCTAAGATTACAGGCGTGAGCCACCGCGCCCAGCCCCACCCTCACTTTTGAGAGTTCACGAGGAGAACTAATGGAACTCACTGAATGTTGTTATCCTGCTCTTATGGATTATACCAGCAAAGGACACAGCCTAAAGTCAGCCAATGTAAGAAGAGCATGGGGCAGAGTCCAGGGAATTTTAAATGGGGAGTTCCAAGTTGTCCTTTCCCAGGGGAACCACAGACAGTGTTATCCCCTCCTGACACTGCTGTGTGATGATGTGCGTAGGCTATTGCCAACCAGGGTAAACCCTGAGCCCTGATGTCCAGGATTCATATTCGTTTTTTCACATAGACATGGGTGATTGTCACATGGCTGGCCTCAGTCACCAGCCCAGTAGCGATGAAGTTGATAGCATATTGTTACTCAAAGTTCAGCATTTGTCCCTGAGGCCACACCAGAGGAACTAGGACAAGTGTTTTGAGGAAAAGGAAAGAGAGGTTTATAATTTGCCAGAAAATGAGAAGAATGGTAGATGCTTGTCTTACAGTATAATTGTCCTATCTAACAGCAGAAATACAGAGCTTTTGAAAGGAGTTTTCAGCTTGGCGCTATTGCTGTTTAACTGTAGTTGATGGTCCTGATTGACCCCATCTCTGGCGAAGACAATCTTGTCACCTCTGTCCAAACAATTCTGTTGAGCCATCTCCTGTTGTACAAAGAAGAAAGGATACTCCTCTGCCCCTGTGAGTACTGGCCTTGGGAAGGGATGTAGGTTTTAATTCCCAAAAAGAGTGGAGGGGGTTAAAGAGACAATTCATAAAACATTTTACCCCTTTTCAGACCTTTCCCTCTGCTACAAATGACCCAGGTCCCCACCATCAATCACATTGGCAGACTATATGGTGGAGCCCAAGGCTCTCAGGTAAGCAAAGACACTCTTACCAGGCAGCACATTCCAGGGGCTCAGAAGTTCCCTCCCTGCAGCTTAGAGCAAAGGCTGGACCTCTCCTTGGGCAGCATTTATTTCTTTACTACAAAAGTCCAATGCTGGTCACCATCACAGATCTGTAAATGAAACCAGCCAAAAGCTGTTCAAAAGAGCAGACCCCAATATAAACTACGGACTTCAGGTGATAATAAGGTGTCAGAGTAGGTTCATTAAATGTAACAAGTGTACTGCTCTGGCGGGAGATGTTAATGATGGGAGAAGCTGTTCATGTGTAGGCGCAGGTGGCGTATGGAAAATCTCTGTACTTTCTCCCCAGTTTTGCTGGAAACCTAAAGCCACTGTAAAAAATTAAAACTCCCTAAAAAAAAAAGAAAACACTTAAATGGTCTGAAATAGAGAATTGTTTGGCTAACTCAACCCATATCCAATTCAGTGGAACACTACACAGCCAAGAGTAATTATTAACAGTGACGGTGCAGAGCCATGCTTCTCCTGTGGGAGCCCAGGACCCAGGGGCAGGGGGTGGGTAGTGCTTCAGAGGAGGTGAAGACAGAAGATCCACTTTGCATATCTTGTGGGGTCATCATTTGTACTAATATTTCTGGTGCTGGCCAGTTAAATAACTTCCGTGGTAATGAATGCATTATTTTCTTATCGTAACTAATATATATTTTGCAGTAGGCTGCAAATATTCATGTGGGTTTTCAGGATACAGCAGAAGATGTCAGAGATATTTTATAAACCAATGGACACCCACAGGGGTAGATTCAACTTCCTCTGACTCTATGTGGCTTTAAAGTTGGAACAGTCCTAATAGAGAAGGAAATTTAATGATATGATTCCACTCAGGTAAAAAAAATGCCTATGTGCATAACTATACTGTAGGTAACACACCAGAACTGAAAAGATACATAGAAAAAATGTTGGATGTATCTCTGGGTGATCAAATTGTTACAGGTGATTTTTAAAAACAGTATCCATTAAATTGCAATAAATGCTTTTATATAAAAACGTTTTTATAAAAATGAAAGACAAACACATTCCCAAGTACAGTTTGAATGACCTTGTTGATTGAACGTTTCTGAGTTGCTCTCTCTGTCTCTGTATCTGTCTCTGTTTCTCTCCCTCTATCTCAGTTTTCTTTTTTTTTACTTCAGCATATTACGGGGGTACAAATATTTAGGTTACGTGTACCGCCTTTGCCCCATCTGAGTCAGAGCTTCAAGCGTGTCCATCCCCCAGAGGGTGCACACCGCACCCATGAGGTGAGAATATACCCAGCCCTTCCTCCCCCTCCCATCTGCCCAACACCCAATGAATGTTACTACTATATGTGCACTAAAATGTTGATCAGTTAATACCAATTTGATGGTGAGTACACATGGTGCTTATTTTTCCATTCTTGTGATACTTCACTTAGAAGAATGGGCTTTCTGTATCTCTCTCAGCCCACGTCTCTTTTTGTCTCTCTATATCTTGGTCTCTCTCTCTCTATGTCTCTCTCTCTCTCTCTAAGGTCTCAACATGCCTACTGTCATTATATCTGTGCACAGCTCAACTCCTCCTCCCTTACTCCCATCTGCAGGGAGCACACACGCCTAATCCCAGCATCACCCCTAATCTCAGCATCACCCCTAATGGTGAATTTTAGGATGAGCCTAAAGCCTCAACAACAGGGAACAGGTTATACCCACATGGTTCAGGTGTGTAACAACATGCCCTGCAGCCATTCAGAATGGCCACGGAGAATATTTAATGATGTTGAAAAATAGTACACTGTTGAGGAGGAAAGAAGCCATTTGTAACACAGGACAGGGTAAATTAAAAATTGGGCCAGCCAGGCGCAGTGGCTTATGCCTGTCGTCCCAGCACTTTGGGAGGCCGAGGTGGGAGGATCTCTTGAGGCAAGTAGTTAGAAGCTGCAATGAGTTATGATTGGGACACTGCACTCCAGCCTGGGTAACAGAGTGAGATCCTGTCTCTAAACAAAATAACAAACAAAAATTGGGTGAAGCACTGAACAGGACATACATCAACAACTTTTCTGTCTTATCTTTGTTGTGCTTTTTGATATTTCCCAGTTTTCCCAACAGTGAGCCTGTGTTGTTTTTTTTAAGAACCAGGAAAAAATATTAATAGTATAAATAAATGTAAAAATAAGATAAATAATAAATGAAGGCAACATGAGGCCATAAAAATTAGGGCTGACTCCCAAGATCCCTCTTTCCCCAGGCACCACCCCTGCTGGTCAAAGTCCACCTGGGAGGAAAGGCCACCCTGGAGGGCTGGGGAGACACGACCAGAAGCCTCTGGGCCCTGAGACGCAGCTCTGTGAAGGGTAGAGGGGGCGGCCACGTCTCTGGAAAGACCCTCCTCCTGCAGGACCCCAGGCAGCTCATGCACCTTTCCAGCCTCAGGTGCAGCCTGTGGAGGGGCCTCGTGCTGGTGGGTAAGAGAGCACTGACTGCCTTCCCAGGGATGAGGGAACCGCAGCTGATAGGGGGCTAGGACCACCCCACCTAGGGGCACAGCCCAAACTCCTGGGGCAGTGGTGGAGGCAGAGAAGGAGGAGGGGGCCCTCACCAGGACTTTCATGGGCTCAGACACCTGGGCACAGCTCACCATAGACACAGACCTGCACAGACCCTCAGACGTAGCATCACACTCACTGTGGCATACACACCTGTGCATGGCCGTGTGGACGTGGGCACACACACACACACACAAACACACAGGGGCACATCCCCCACAGATAAATCATTTCTGTCCTCCCCCAGGAGCAATGAGCTTGGACCCCCACCCTCACCTCCCTGCAGTCTCCTCCTGGGTGTCCCCATGTGCTGAGATGCCCTCCCCAACCTCTCAGGCCAAATCCCTTCCCAACCTCTCACCTTCCCCCAGACCCTCTGTGCCCCCTGACATGCACAACTATCATGCTTCAGTTGCAGCCACAAGTACTATCTTGGGCATGTCCCATATCCACACCCCAAGACCTGGAGCTGGGGCCTTGAGTCATCTGTGCCTCTTCTGCATATCCGGGACTTGGTGTTCACAGAGCAGTGGACACTGGCCTCTGTCTTAGGTGGCAATGGGTTCCTACCCACTCCTGAAAATTTGATACCAAATCATAGACATATGTAGATGGGCTTAGGGGAGTATTTATCACCCAGTCATTGCTGAACACTGCCTCTGTCTTCTGCCCTGTGCTCAGGGCAGCTGGGGTCTCAGAGGTGACCGAGATTGCCCAGCCCTGCCCTCCTGGAGCTCACAGTCCAGTGTGACATACAGATTTGTCACCAGACTTGGAAGATCCCCAGAGGAGGGAAGCCCAGAGGAGGGGACTGGGAGGAGGGGAGCCCGGAGAGACCGCCTGACCCTGACTGGGGAGGAGGAGACAGCAGAGATAAGAAATGAAGGATGAGTAGAAGTGAGTCGACAAGGAGGATGCAGATGTGAACAGGGAGCAGCCAGCAGGGAGCAGTACGTCAGGAATGGGAGCAGAATGTGCAAAGCCTGTAGTAAGGAGGGAGTGTGGTGCATCAAGAGAGCTGTATGTACGACTGAGCACAGACGGTGGAAGTCACATCTCCTGATAAAGAAATACAAGAATGAATAAATGAATGAATGAGGGAGTACATGGTGCAGATGGGACGGGGTAGGTTGGTCCATGAGGAAGCTAGATGAGTCATAAAGACCACCTCTTGCAGACAGTGTCTCATAAGCCAGCCTAAGAGTTGGAACTTTACCATAAGAACACTGGGGGGCCATGGAAGGTACTAGAGCAGAGGAGAGCAGGGTCACGCTTGGGCTTTATTAAGATCTACTTGACTGTCACGTAAAGATGTATTGGGGGCTGAGTGGCCCGGGAGAGAGTGGCCTGGGAGAGGATAAGGACAAATAGAGCCAGGGCAGGGGATGAGGGGATGGAGGAAGGGACAGGCTGGGAGTCCTCCAGGAACTGGAAACTCTTGCTTGTTCACCAGCATTTCTGGGTTCAGTGTCCCAATGGTGTAGATCTCTCTATGTGCCTTTTTCTCTTTGTCTTCCTCAGCCAGTCTGCTGGCCTGTGGCATCTTCCAGGACTCTGGCCAAATCATCATCACCCAAGTCCAAGGGGTCCAGGGATATTCGAGTATCCTGAGCCTAGAGAACGCCCCCAACAATGTCCAGGAATACAGCTGGTACCAGGGTACACAGGACAGCGCAGAAAATATGATTCTCACCTCCAGGCCTCCCAATCCCTGGGAGCCTGGGCCATGTATAGCGGCCAGGAGACAGTGACCAGAACAGGCAACCTGGTGATCAGAAACTGCATGCTACATGACACAGGAAACTACACCATTCCGGTGGACACTGGCAATGACACCCAAACGGTAATTGGCTGGTTCGAGATTCACGGTGGATTGGCAGGCTGCCCCACTTCCCACCCAAGGAGGACTTGCCCCGAAGGCCTTGGATGTCATGTCGTCCAAGTCCTCCACCCACCTCCAGATGACATGGGAGCCTTGACACGTGGCTGTCCAGCGTCTTGCACAGAGACGGGTCACTCACCACCTTTGAAGATTTCAGTGTCTTTGTCAGATAGTGCGTTCGATTCGTACCTCTTTGTGACAGATAGCCCCTAACTTAGCAGCTTAAAACAACACCCATATTGCACAGTTTCTGGGAGTCAAAAGTCCAGGCTTAGCTGGGCCGGAAGTCTGGGCGTGTCTTAGCTGAATCCTCTGCTCTGAGTCTCAGAAATCACTGGCCTGAGCTATGTTCTCATCTGGATCCTTAATTAAGTAGGAAAGAATCTATTTCCAGGCTCATTCAGATTGGTGGCCCAAATAATGTCCTTCTGACTGCAATTGAGGACCCCAGTTGGCTGCTTCCCAATTGTGGGTTGGAGGCTCTTGGTATCTTGAAGCCACTGAAACACCCTGCTATGTGGCTTTGTCCTTGGGTTTTGACATCATGCCCTTTCTTCAAGGGCAGCTAAGTGTCCTTCTCTAGTCTGGTAAGACGGAGTCTTACACTGCAGAAGGTAATGATGACAGTGCTGTTCATGAACCTCTGTCATACTAGGTTAGAAGCTAACCATGGGCCCCCCTCACACTTGAGAGGGGAGGATTGTACAGGGGGTGAAGGTCCTGGCGCCATCCTGCAGTTCCGTCTCCTGCAGACAGCTCCTGGGGGCTCCACGGGCTAGGGGAGGAGAGGGGGGACTTTGAAGACAAGAAGTCCTGTATTTGCTTCTGACTCCCTCGGCCGCTTGTCTTCCCTCTGTGAGCCTTAGTTTCCTCCTCTGTGGAGTCGGGGGGAATGTCTACCTTTGCAGTTTGTTGCAAGGTCGGAGAGAGTATTCGTAAAATGAATGGGACTCCAGTATTGGGATCATTTATGATGTGTCATTCAAATGTCACCTGGATCCTTGGATGAGGGTTCCTGGTCTGGGGGTTCAGAAATAACCATCAGGTCACATGCCTATGGGAAGAGCTCAGGATTATTGGAGCTGATACCAGAGCGGTGTACCAGGAAGGGCCCACGCCTCAGCCACCTCACTGTCCACTCCTTACCCCTCTGCCCTCTCAGCTCCAGCCTGACCTCTTCCCAAGACCCCAGACTTCACTGTTGAGCTCTTGGCTTTTCTCTAGCATACCCCACCACCCTGGAGAGGAACAGAGCTCAGGGAGGCACAACCCATCCCTAATCTGCCCCCTCTTCCTGTTTCTCCCAGTGTTGGGAAGCAACCCGGGCATCTCAGTCAACGCCACCTCCCTGGCGGAGAACACGGATTCTGTGGCCACCTACTGCCACACCAACATCACCAGTGTCACCTGGTATTTGAATGCTGTACCGATATCCAGCAGTAATCGGATAACCATTTCCCCCAGTGGAAAGACCCTCGTCATCCACAGGGTCAGCCGCTATGACAGGACCCTGTAGTGTGCGGTGGAAAGTTACCCTGAGATCTTTCAGAAAAGTGAGGAGATTGCCCTGACTGTGGCCTGTGAGTGATCTGGGGTCATGGGAATGAAGCCAGGGTGGGCTCAGGGCCTTCCAGGGACAAAGTGACAGGACAGGCAGACCTGGAGAGAGGTCCATTCTGGGCCAGCCTGCAGCCAACTTCATCTGTGTGGGAATCCCAGCTGGGCTCTTTGGCTCTGTGGCCTGGGAACCGCCCTCACCACCCAGAACCATGGAGCACTAGATTTAGAACGGGAAACCAATCCTCACTTCTCAGATTAGAAATGGTCAGTGTTAGTTAGATGAGATTAGGCTTTTGTGTCAAGAGGGGATTTCTTACAAACAATTGTTTCTTAAATCGACACTCAATGTATTAAGTTTTCACAATCCTGGTTTCCCTCGAGTCTTCAACTTCTGGTGGATGATTTCTTTATTCTGTTCTTCTAAACTTAGGAAAATCATCATAATTTCTTCTGTTCCTCAAATTGTACTGACTACAGTCCCTTAGACAGTTTGGCTTGAAGACTTGATAATGCATCCGCACACTCTCCTTTCTTTGTGCCTCTTCGCTGCCAGCCAGACAGTTTCACAACCCAGCAAGAGCTCCTCAAAGTGTCCAGAAGTTCTTCTAAATCTACCACATTGAACTTACAACTTTAAGACCCCAATTCTTCCCAGTGTTCCAGGACTGTTCACAGAGAGTATCAAACTCTTTCACATCTTTCAACTTAAAAGACAGATCACAAGTCTAAAATCATTTTCACATCTCCGTCTGCCACCATTCTCATGGTCCCTCAGATTTCCCAATTCACAGGCAATGGGGATGGGCCCACTGGAGTCCAGGTCACGGTGTGGATGATTTCTGACCTCCATGCAGCAGTTTGCAGGTCAGAGGTTTGGAATCAAGACCCGGGATGCAGAGGCTGCGGCTACTCAGGACTTGCATAATCCTTCCCTCTCAGTAGGGGACTTATACCCTGGTCCTCTCCTCTGAGCCTCATTTTCTGCACCTATAAAAGGGATCAATTAATGGAACCGATCACATGAGCTGCCATGGGGATTGAAACTGTGTGGCGACAGAGCCTAGAAGAGTGCCTGGCACGTGGCCGGCCCCATTTGCTTGTTCCCACCTCACACCTGCTTTATGGTGATGCAAAGGGTGGCCGTGGAGCTGATCACGGAAGATGCTCTCATTGTTGCTATTGCTGCTAGCACAGCTGCCTTGCCTGGGGAGGCCTAGGTCAGCTCGGGGTACAGAGTGAGGGCCCCTCCTGGCTGGGGAAGGACTTCATGTGGATTGAGGGAAGGAGACGGGAACCTGAGTGGTTAGAAAGAGCTCCGGGCCTCCTGCCCTGTCCCTATAGATGGGCCTGACAGCATGGTGATGTGGAGCTTGCCCAAGATCTTCAACGGCTCCTCACTGCTCAGCTCAGTTCCCAGGTGCAGATCAAGTGTATCTCCACTTCCTGCCTGAGTAGCACATACTGCTGGATCCACGACGGCCCCCTCCTGGACCTCTCAGATGCAAAGATGACCCTCTCAAGTCTGGCCTGGGAGCAGACAGTCTATTACCAATGCATCATGGAGAACCCTGTGGCCCAGCTGACCTTGTACAGGAACGTCAGGATCCAGCCTCCCACTGAGAGTGAATGTAGCAGCTCCCTCTCCAGGCTTCTGCCCTCCAAATCTTCCTGCCTCCATGCCTTTGTCTAGGCAGTGCCTGTCATCAGGAATGCCATTGTCACCTCACCACCCCATGCTCACAACTTCTGGGTGAAATCCTCCCATCCTCTGGGGTCTGGGTCCAAAGCTGCCTCCTCTGTGGATCCTCTAGAGCCCTCAGATCAGAGTCAGGGTGGATGCCAGCTGATAAGTGAAGCCGACAATTACGGAGCACTTAGTGTCCACCTCCATCTAACCTGTGAGGCCCTTGCCGTCTCCCTACGCAGTAAGTGACTCTTACTAGCATCGCCTCCACCTAACAGGTAAGGAAACTGAGCCCCACAGAGTGAGTCCTTTATTCAAGGTTCCACTTCTAACCCACAGAAGAGGCAGGATCCAGGCCAGGCACCCTGACCCCACAGCCTGTGCCCCCAGCTGTTCCCCTCTACTGCCTCTGATACCAGGTAGGGGGAAGACACAGGCAAGGGACAGGTGGAGGGGAAGGAGAGAATTGTCATGGTCCTGGATTTAGAGGCTTGGCTTGGGAGTAAATTTGTAAATGGGAAAAGCGTCTTTTCAGCAACCACAGGTCCTATCTTCTGCATCGTGGAGAGAGGCTGACATGCTCAGGTCAAAAGCAGAGGAGAAGGACAGTAAAATGCAGGTGCCCTGGAGCCAAAGTTCTCAGTTCAAATCCCTGCTCAGCTGCTGCCCATCTGCATGAGCCAAGGACAAGCAGCGTCACCATTCTGAGGCTCAGTTCCCCCATCTGTAGTGACAGGATGAAGAGAGTCCCCGCATGACAGGGTTCCTGAGAGAATAAAAAGGAACTGTGTGAGAAAGTGCATTGATAATACTGGCTGTGGCCCAGAGACTTTATTTCAGCCACACCACACTACTTCCTAAGCACCTACTATACGCAGGACATGGTGTATGTGTGCAACCCTCTGACTTACACCTCTCTCCTCCACTGGACTGTGAACTCTAGGAGGGCAGAGGTTGGGGGAGATTTTGTTCACTGTTTGTCCCGGTGGTGGACACAGTGCCTGGCACAGAGTATTTGCACAGTGAGTTAGTGCCACTGTCTAAGCAGCACTGCCCCCACCCCCGGTCACTGTCTATCCCCTTATGAGGGTTGATTCTTCTCTGGAGCACTCATGGCTGCCTGCAGTATTGTGCAACTCTTGCTTAATTGTCCACTGTCCACTTCCCAGCTAGAATGTCAGCCCCAGAAGGGTAGGGAGTTTATTTTGCTCGCAACTGAAACCCTAGTACCAGCAACAGTGCTTTGCACATAATAGGTGCTGAGAAACCTTTGAGAAACAGAGGTGTGGATGAGTGAATGAATGAGGGAATAGTGGTCCTGACCCCAGGTGTCCTCTCCCTCCAGATCCCTTACCTGTGATCCACAGTGATTTCTACCTCTCAGGGGCCATGGTGGTGTTTCTCATTGTACTGACAGTCCTGGGAAGTGTCTACCTCCATGAAGTTCTGGTCTATGCTCTGATCACCCATTACTCAACCAGGTGCCCTTTGTTGCTCTGGGTCAAGGGTCAGGCATTGGCAGGGTCTGGGACTCTAGCGTCGGCACACCCTCCGGAGAGGAAGGCTGAGCCAGAGGGAAAGGGACAAGCGAGGGACAGGGTGGTCAGGGATCACCTGGGCCAGACAGGTCCCCAGGACCAGGGCTGGTGGGAGGGAGGGAGAACTTGAGACAGCCACACCTCTGAGCAGCTGTGGGGTTTCACCCAGCAACTCCTCTTCTTTCCAGCAGCATCCCTTCTATTCACTTGAGTTTAAAAATGGATATTGAGTTTTACCTAGAGGGACAGGTGTGAAAATAAGAGGAGTGCATGTCAAGTATCTGGCACCTAGTAGTCACTTTTTACCAAGTGAAGTTGAGGAAACAGGTATCAGAGGTCAACTATGCAGGGAGAAGAGATTGGGTAGTGAGATGATCAGGATGTAGGTTCAAGCCCCAGCTATGCCACCAGCTGGCTGGGTGACCTGGGGCAGATCACTTCTCTCTTTAGATCTTCCTTGGCCCCACCTGGAGTGTGCAAAGAGCAACATCTGCCCTGAATGGTGATGTAGGGATTGGAGACATGTTATAGATGATGAAGGGATTGGCAGTATTCTCAGCATAGAGTAGATCAGAGTTTCTCAACCTCAGCACTGTCAACATTTGGGTCCAGATAACTCTTTGGTGGGTAGGGGGAGGCAGTAAGGCTGCCCTGTGCATTGTAGGATGTTTAGCAGCATCCCTGCCCTCTACCCACTCGATGCTAATAGTAAAAATCAGAGGCCGGGTGTGGTGGCTAACGCCTGTAATCATAGCACTCTGGGAGGCTGAGGCGGGCGAATCGCTCAAGGTCAGGAGTTTGAAACCAGCCTGAGCAAGAGCAAGACCCCATCTCTACTAAAAAAATAGAAAGAAATTAATTGGCCAACTAAAAATATATATAGAAAAAAAATTAGCCAGGCATGGTAGCGCATGCCTGTAGTCCCAGCTACTCAGGAGGCTGAGGCAGAAGAATCACTCGAGCCCAGGAGTCTGAGGTTGCTGTGAGCTAGGATGACGCCATGGCACTCTAGTCTGGGCAACACAGTGAGACTCTGTGTCAAAAAAAAAAAAAGGCACCAACCCATTATAGACAACCAGAAATATCTCCAGGGACTACAAAGATCCCATGGGGGGCAAATTTGCCCTGGTTAAGAATCACAGGAGTAGATATTTGAAACATTATAGCAATGATTTTGGTGAAGATGGTGATGTTAGTGACAGTGGTGACCTTGAAATTGGTAATGATGGTACTGGTGATAGTGGCGCTGGTGGTAGTGGAGATGTTGGTGCTGATATTGAAGGTGATATTAGTGGTGGTGATGGTGGTGACAATGATGATGATAGTGACAATGATAGTGGTGATTACAGGGATGATGGCTGTGATGATGGCAATAATGGTGGCAATGGTGTTATGGTGATGGTGATGCTGGTGCTGGTGCTGGTGGTGATGGTTATTATGACAATGATGATAATGGTAATGATGATGCCAATGGCAATAGTGATAATGAAGATGATGTTGATGCTGACAATAGTGACAATGGTGACAATGGCGATGATGACATTGGTGATGATCATGATGGTGATTGTAATGATGACAGCAATGGTGTCGATGATGTGGCCATGCTGGTCATGGTGGTAACAAATGTGGTGTTGATGGTGGTGATTGCGGTGAAGCATAATGCCCAAGTTTGCCTGTGAGCTCTGGGGAGATGGGCAGGACTCTGAGCTATATCAATCCTAGACCAGTGTCCAGCTGGCTCAGCAGTTTTCATCATTCTGTCCAAGAGGAAGCTAGTTTTTACAGGAGGTTTCCAGGACCAAGGATTGCTGCCTCCTTCCTCCTAAGACCAGGAGCAAGGGCAGTAGATGGATCTACTTTGAGCCCCCAGGTCTAGGAAAAAAGAGCCCTCGTGTCTTGGGGCCAGTTTTCTCCACCTGAGATCATCATGCCCAGTGACAGCTCACTTCTCGAGGACTGTCATATATATCTACATGTCCAGCAGATCCAGAGTCCTCTTTATAGAACTAATTTTAATTTAAAATTTTAAACCCAATAAAATCTAATTGAAAGGTAAACTTTGAGATCAAAACTATATTGAAAGTTTATCTACAAGAAAGATTTACCATTAAACAAGATTTTAGCCATGCTTTATTTAATATCACATATAATTTAAAATTTGAAGAGAGGGTCTCTAAGCTGAATTATCCAATCAGGTAGTTATCAGCCCTATGTGGCCATTTAAATAAATGAATTAAAATTAAATAAGTGAAAAATTCAGTTGCTCAGTCACACCAGTCACATATCAAGTGCTGGAGAGCCACATGTCACTATTAGCTACCAAAGTGGACAGCACAGATATCGAACATTTGACTTACTGCAAAAAGTTCTAATGGACAACATTGCTGTACACCAATTATATAAAATGTCCTTAAAGACTAAAAAAGAAAAAATAGAAAAATAGAAAGAGACAAGTTGAGTGATTCCTCCTCTGCCCATCCCCTAAAAAAGTTTGTTCTATGGAAGAGAGGAGGGCCCAAGGTGGACGCAGAGTTCTCATATTCAGGGCACTGTGGAGAAAAGGAGGTTTAAGACATGGGGGCAGAGGAGTGTGGGTGGGGGTGAGCAGGAGCAGGGCAAGAACAGACACAGGAACCTGGGAGGTCTGCAAGGTAAGAAATGCAGGGCTATTGGCCAGTCAGCATGGAGGTCTCAAGACAGAAGTTCTCAGAGTTCAGCTCAGCAGGGCTGGAGAGGGGTCTTCCTTAGAGCAATGCTTCCTTCAACCACATTGCTCAGAGGGGTCTCAGCAGGTGCCAGAGCTTGGAGTAGGGTGGGGAACCCTGTGGGGAGTGATGCAGGCTCCCTCCTCACTCCCACAGAGCACAACCCTTTCTATCTTCTATAACAGACATCCAATTCAGGGGTACATTTTGCTTTTGTGGGCTCCTCTATAAAAAAATATTAAAAATTATATTTTTCAGCTGTGTTGATGTATAGATACATAAAATCAAGAGGATGGGTTATATTCATTTTATTCTACTGATTTTAAAAGATATGAAAACATTTTTGAGCCCTAAAAATATCGTGGACCTTCATTCCTCCATGCATAATGATCCTGCTTCCACTAGAATTTCTTCTGAGAAAAGGTTATCAATGGCATTGAAGAAAAGTTAGACACCTCTGCTCCAGACGAAAGCTAAAACATAGGTGTCTCCATTAAGCCCACTTGAGTGACTCATTCATTTGTCATTTATTCATTCCCTCACCCATCACACATTTTACCAAGCACCTGGCTTTATTCTTGGGGTTCTGATGAACAAAAGGTGAACAGGTGGCCCTCTCTACCCTCAGGAATACCACAGTTTCCAGGATCCAATCTCCTCCCGTGTGCAATCACAACTCATCCTCACCACCGCTCCCCTCTCCCCCATTGCACCCTAGAGTTACTCAAATTTTAATCATGACTGGCTGGATACCACCCAGAAGACACAGGAGTGGCATATTCTAGAATAAATGGTAGGGCAAGAGGAGCTCAGGAGACATGGAGCCTACATACATGAATTTTTCAATAATATGTTATCTACAGACTTTAGAAGATAACATTTTTAGTTATTTTAACATTTTGACATTGAGACTGTTTAAGACCAAGGAGCCTGTGGTATGGACAATGCCATGTCATAGTACTCAAGTTAGCCTGTCTGTGCTCTACCTGCCATCTATAAAATGGGAGTAATTCTGGCACCAACCTCACAGGGATATCTAATATGGGGATGGAGTAAGCTCTTACTGGTAAAAGGCTTGGGCCAAGGATTGGTACACAGTCAGCACTCAATAAAATCTTAGGTGTTATTATTAATGCCATCATGTTCTTCAATGCACAATTCCAAACTGATTGTGATAAACTCCAGAGTTCAAGAGTGTTTTCGAGAGACTATCTGAGTCACCACTTTTTCCAGAACCTGGATTAATCCTCCTAGCCTGGCAGAGCCACCTCCTCACAGCCAAAAACCAACCCAACACCACTGTCCCCATCCTATTAATGGTGCCACATGCTCCATAGTCTGAGGCCTCCAGACTGTATGAGAGCAGGGGTCTGGGAGTCAGAGAAGCCAGATTGAGAACTGTGGCCTCTGTTATGCTCTAGGATTGTGACTTTGGCAAATAACTCCACCTCTGTGAACCCACATTTCATCATCTGCAGTGTGGTTAAAGTGGCCTGGCTGCTGGAAGGGTTAGAGATAATTTCTGTAAACTATAAAGCCGGGTATATAATAGGTGTGAAGTAAATTATTATGATTCCTCTTATTATTATAACCACTGGCAATTAGGACAGCATTGCCAACTCCTTCCTCAGGTTCATGCAGCCTCTTTTCCTCCTCAACCTCCACCGAATGGCATCTTAAGACCTCAGAAAGCTTTCAAAGTGTGGAGAATGCTGACGACTCCTGGTGTAGAGGTCAAGCCCCCAGTTCTATCTCTCCCACTTCCTAGAGTCCCACATGGGGAGGGCTTGGGTGGTGGAAGAGGTTGGGCCTCCTCTTCTCTCTCTACCCAGGACCCTCCTGCGTTTCTAAAGGCTCTGAGTTGTGACTTCCCTGATTTCTCCCCACAGGACACAACTGGTACGTGAGTGTCCACCTCAGACCTGGAGGACATGACCAGAGGGCAAGGAGGTGAGAGGAGACTGGTGGAGAAGGGCTGAGAACGGACAGGGACCGGCTCAGCTGGACAGGGTCCAGGGTCTCTCTGGAGGGGACAGTCGAGAGAGGGAACCTGCCCAGTCACATGGAGATGGGAGACATAAACTCTGGGAAGAAATCTGGAGACGTCGCTTAGGAACTGCGATGACATCATGGGCAGCATGGCCATTGGCAGCTCCAAATGCCAATCAGAGCTGACCAATGGGATGCAGGCTGGGGCGGGCCCTGCACAGACCTCTGGCTCTAATTCCTAAGGCTCCTCCCCCTCAGCTCTTGAGGGTCCAACTTTTCGATTTCCCTCGGTGGACCCCGACATCATCAGAGATGCTGCAAAGATGCCATCTCAGCGTTGCCAGGGACAGGGAAATAGATCAACCTAAAAATGCCCCACAGCAGGAAACTGTTTGAATAGGGAACAGCCCACACTGAGCTAAGCTTTCATCACTAGAAACTACCCTTGGGAAGGATGTTGTCTGATACGGAAAATGCTCACGACTTGATATCAAGTTGGAAATATGTAATGCAAAGCTGCATCTGACAGGATCATAGTTACGAAAAATATAAATTAATTGGCAAAGATAGATATAATATGTACAGTATGTTTATATGTATTTTCCACAGTTTTATGTGTACACACACATACAAAAATTGTGAAAAACATTAAATATTAGCAGTGCTATCTCTATTTTAATATTGTTCTTTATACCTTACAGTGTATAATGAAGTGATTTATTTTTCACAAAGTGCAAAAACTGTTCTTATAATCAGAAAAACGAAGTTAAAACAGTGAAGTTACTTCAGAGTTCATAATACCACTTCTGGACCTTTTTTCTGAGCTGTCTTCATGAATGTGCTCCTAAATATGTAAGGAGATTTATTCATCATAATGGCATTTATAATTGAAAAAACAAGAAAGGAAGTGGGAGGGGAGAGAAGGAGGGAGGACCGGAGGGAAGCAGGGAGGGTGAGGACAGAGGCTCTTCACTGACTGAGTCTGACTCTCTGTGGGCTGCAGTCCCTGCTCTTAGGAACAGCCTTGCTGTTTGGCACCCTCCTCACAGGGCTGCAGGGAGGAAGCAGAGAGTAAATGTTCACAGTTACGACAGTGCCTGACACAAGGCGATCCCTCAGCTAGGTGCACCTCTGTGGCCCACTGATTAGACCCCCTCTGTGGCCTTGGGGAAGCTGCCTTGGTCCCTGCACTTGTGTCCTGTGTGGCTCTGTGACTTACCCCAAGTGACTGTGAAACCTGCATGAGACAGGACAGGTGCAGGATCCGATGCACAGTAGTGCCCAGCAGGTGTGCTGCCTTCACGGCACTGGCTTCTTAGGGCTGCTATAACAAATCAACACAAACGTGGTGACTTAAAACCACAGAAATTGATTATATCACAGTTCTGGAGCCCAGGTGTCCAAACTCAAGGTATCAGTAGGGCCATGCTCCCTCTGAAGGTCCTAGGAAACAATCCTTTGCCTCTTCCAGCTGCTGGTGGTTGCCAGAAATCCTTGGCAGCCCTTGGCTCCTAGCATAACTCGAATCTCTGCCTCAATTGTCACTTGACCTTCATCCCTGTGTGTGTCTCTGTGTCCAAATTTCCCTCCTTGTATCAGGACACCAGTCATTGGATTTAGGGACTATCCTAATCTTCGATTTCATATTTACTTGCTTGAACCTGCAAAGACCCTATTTCTAAACTAACTCACATTGGCAGGTATAGGGGTTAGGAATTGAACATATCTCTTGGGGGACAATATTCAACCCACAGCACTCAGGACGCATGATCAGGACTATGTGGCCACCTGATGTTTCTGAGTGTCCACCTCCAGTCCTCCCTTCATGAGCTGTTGGATGCTGGTCTCCCCAGGGACATCCCAGAGGCTCTGGATCATCCAGCATGTGAATCTGTCCTCATTGTTCCAATGTCAGCCTTTCCCCTCAACACCCGACAGAAATGAAAACATCATAACACAGTCTTCTGCAAACATCTTCACAGCAGCTGTTTTCATAATTCCCAAAAATGAAAGCAAATATTCATGAACAAAAAAACGTAGGTAAAGGAGCCGTGATATACTCCTACCATGGAATCCTACTCAGCGATAATGGGGACTAGAATGCTTACACATAAAACAACATTGATGAATCTCAAAAAATACAATGCTGAGTGAAAATAAAACTAGACACAAGAATACATACTGTATATTGCCAATTATATAATGTTTAATGACATGGAAAAGTAATGTTTAGAGATAGGAATCAGAAAGTGTCAGCTCTCAGGGTTGTGGATTGCCTGGGCAAAAATTTCCATGTCCTTGATTATGGTTTTCATTGGTGTACACAGGTATACAAGTCAGCAAAGCTGATGGAATCTCATGCTAAGATTTGTGTATTTGTGGTAGGTCAATTTTGCCATAATTAAAAAAACAAATGATACTTTTCATTTT
>CAUYRT010077692.1:0-42434 GCA_963574885.1 Lepilemur ruficaudatus | reverse complement strand
CGGCTAATTTTTTTACATATATTTTTAGCTGGCCAATTAATTTCTTTCTATTTATAGTAGAGACGGGGTTTCTCTCTTGCTCAGGCTGGTGTCCAACTCCTGACCTTGAGCCGTCCACCCACCTCAGCCTCCCGGAGTGCTAGGATTACAGGCGTGAGCCACCATGCCTGGCCAAGAGAGAAGTTTTAAGAAAGGAAAGGGCGCAATAGGGCCAGATGTCTAAGAAAGGTCAAATAGAAAAGCATACATAAGATTTGGTGATTTTTATAATAGATCATTTTGGTGTTCTTCTTTTATTCTTCCTGTAGAGACAAGGTCTCACTGGTATCACCCAGGCTGGGGTGCAGTGGTATGATCACAGCTCACTGTAGCCTTGAACTCCTGGGCTCAAGCCACTCTCCTGTCTCATCCTCCCAAGTAGCTGAGACTATAGGCCCACATCACAGTGTTCAGCCAACTTTTTCTTTTTCTATAGAGGTAAGGTCTCACTATGTTGCCCAGACTGTTCTCAAACTCCTGGCCTCAAGCGATCCTCCTGCCTCAGCCTCCCAAAGTGCTGGATTATAGGTGTGAACCACTGTGCCCAGCCCCCATTTCGGTGTTCTTAAAGAGATGAATTTCTGTGAAGAAACAGAAGGAGAAGCCAGATGTACGCTCAGGAGTGAATGGGAAATAAACAACTTATGTTAATCCATTCTGTGTTGCTATAAAGAAATACCTGAGGTTGGGTAATCTGTAAAGAAAAGAGATTTATTTGGCTCACAGTTCTGCAGACTGCATAAGCATGGCACCAGCATCTGCTTCTGGTAAAGGCTTCAGGGAGCTTCCAATCAAGGTGGAAGGCGAAGGGGGAACAGGCCTGTCACATAGCAAAAGAAGGAGCAAGAGAGGGAGGAGGTGGTATCAGGCTCCTTTAAACAACCAGCTCTCACATGAATAAAGTGAGAATTCACTCATTATCACAGGGAGGGCACCAAGTCATTCATGAGGGATTTGCCTCCATGACCCAAACACCTCCCACCAGGCAACACATCCTGACACCAGGGATCAAATTTCAACATGCAATTTGGAGGGACCAAACATCCAAATCATATCACTACTGATACCATCTCAAAAAGATTCTAACTTCAAAAAGCTTATCTATGGTCTCTTAACAGCATTTCCCACTGAAAGGTACCCGGGCTTCTTGGAGGGCTGGTTAATTCCAAGTGTGAGGCAGTATTATATAAGATGATCCTGGGTACATCTTTTCAGCCAGGAAGGGAGAAATCTTTCAAAGATTGTTGGAATTAAGTCAAAAGGATACAGGTGCTTAAGTATTTTTTCTTTTGGATGTTAATGTAAATGAAACTGTTTTCTTCATTTCCTTTTGGGATTGTTCATTGTGAATGTATAAAAATATAATTGTGTTAATGTTATATCCTGCAACTTTGCTGAATTTCGTATTAGCTCTCACAGGTTTTTTGTGGGGTTTTTTTAGGGCTTTCTATAAGATCATGTCATCTTTAAACAGAGATAGTTGTACTTTTCCTTTACTGTTTGGATGCCTGTTATTTCTTTTTTTCTTGCCTAACTGCTCTAGCTAGAACTTCAAGTCCTATATTCAGAAAAAGTAGTGAAAGAAGGCATCCTCATCTGGTTCCTAATCTTAGGAGAAAAGCTCTCAGTCTTCCACTACTGAGCATGATGTCAGCCATGATTTTTCATACATAGTCTTCATCATGTTGAGGAAGTTCCCCTCTATTCCTAATTTATTGAAGTTTGTTTAAGGAAAGGATGTTGAATTTTGCTAAATGCCTTTACTGCATTAACTGAGATGGTAATGTACAGTTATCTCTTAGTATCTCAGGGAGGAATTGATTCCAGGACACCCCACAGACACCAAATCCTTGGATGTTCAAGTTCCTTATATAAAAGGGCACAACATTTGCATATAACCTACACACATCCTCTCACACGTTAAATCATCTCTAGATTACTTATACCTAATTACAATGGAAATTATATGGAAATCATTGTTACACTGTATTTTTAAATTTTGTATTATTTAAAATTGGATTATTTTTTATTGTTGTATTGTTAACTTTTTTCCCAAATATCTTCATTTACAGTTGGTTGAATCCTCAGATGTGGAATATGCAGATACAAAGGGCCAACTATAGTTTCTTTTTCCTTCAATTCTATTATGTGGTATATTATACTGACTGATACTTAGGAATAAATTGACCCAAGGAGGCACAAAACTTTTACACTGAAAGACTTCTATAAAACATTTCGGAAAGAAGATCAAAATAAATGCAAACACATCCCATGTTCACAGACTGGAAGATATAAATTGTTAAGATGACAAAACATTCCTTGATTTACAAATTCAATCTTGGTCAAAACCCTAATGGCTTTTATTCAAAAAATAGAAAAAAAATTCTAAATTTCATATGGAATTTCAACCCCTAATAGCCAAAACAATCTTGAAAAAGAAAAACAAAATTCAAGGACCCACACTTTCCAATTTCAAACCTACTACAACAAAGCTACAGTAACCAAAACAGTGTGGTGCTGGCACAAGGACAGACATATAGACCAACAGAACAGAAATGAGAATCCAGAAATAAACCTTCCCATATGTAGTTATTATGTTCTGAATGTCTGTGTCTCCCCAAAATTTATATGTTTAAGTCATAACCTTCAATCTAATGGTATTTGGAGATGGGGCCTTGAGGAGGTAATCAGAGTTAGATGAGGTCATGAGGGTGGAGCTCTCATGATGGGATTAATGCCCACTCTTTCTACACTAAGAAGTCATGTCAGCAACTAGATGGTGGCTGCCTACTAGCTAAGAGAACAGGCTTCAAATAAAACCTACCTTACAGACATCTTTATCTTGAACTTCCCAGCCTCCAAAACTATAAGAAACAAATTTCTGTCATTTAAGCCACCTAGTCTACGGTATTTTGTTACGGCAGCCCAAACTGAATAACACAATGGTCAACTGACTTTCAACAAGGGTTCCAAGATCATTTAACAGGCTCTTCAACAAAAGGTGCTGGGAAAACTGAATATCCGCACCCTAAAGAATAAAATGGAACATTACATTACACCATAAGCAAAAATAAACTCAAAATGGATTAAAGACCTAAATTAAATAAACTCTAAAACTCTTAAAAGAAAACATAGGGGAAAATCTACACGACCTTGGATTTGGCAATAGTTTCTTAAATATGACACCAAAAGTATATGTTACAAAAGAAAAACAAATTTGACTTCATTAAAATTCAAAACTTTTGTGCATCAAAGGACATTATCACAAGACTGAAAACACAACCCACAGAACAGCCAAACATATTTGCAAATCATGTATCTGATAAGAGTTTAATATCCAGAATATATAAAGAATTTCTGCAACTCAAAAACAAATAAACAAGAAATTCAATTTAAAAATGGACAAAGGGCCAGGCCTGGTGGCTCACACCTATAACCCTAGCACTTTGGGAGGCGGAGGCAGAGGCAGGAGGACTGCTTGAGGCCAGGAATTTGAGACCAGCCTGGACAATATAGCAAGACTCCACCTTTACAAAAAGAAAAGATAGCCAGGCATGGTGATGCACACCTATAGTCCCAGCTATTTGGGAGGCTGAGACAGGAGGATCCCTTGATCACAGGAGTCCAAGATCGCAGTAAGCTGTGATAGCACCAATGCATGGGGGGGCATGGGCAACAGATCAAGACCCTGCCTCAAAAAAAAAAAATGTACAAAGGACTTAGACATTTTTCCAGAGATATACAAAAAGCCGATACGCACATCAAAGCTCAACATCATTAATCACTAGAAAAATGTGAATCTTTGTCTACTAGTGAGATGTTTAAAATAAAAACGCACATCCAAACTACAATAAAATACCACTTCATACATACTAGGATGGTTATTACCAATAAAACAGAAACTAACAAGCATTGGAGAAGATATAGAAAAACTGGAGTGGCTGGGCATGCTGGCTCATGCCGGTAATCCTAGCACTCTGGAAAGCTGAGGCAGGAGGATCACTTGAGCTCGGGAGTTTGAGGTTGCTGTAAGCTAGGCTGATACCATGGCACTCTGGCCTGGGCAACAGAACGAGACTCTGTCTTAAAAAAGAAAGAAAGAAAGAAAAAGAAAAGGAAGGAAAGAGGGAGGGGTGGATGAATGGAGGGAGGGAGGAAGGAAGGAAGGAGAGGAGGGAGGAAAAAACTGGAGCTCTCAAGCATTGGGTGGGAAATGAAAAATGGTACAGCTGCTGTGGAAAACAGTCTGGTGGTTCCTCAAAAAGATAAACATAGAATTCTCATATAATTCAGTAATTCCACTCCTAGATATATATACCTGTCTTAGTCCATCTAGTGCTGCTGGAACAATACCCGAGGTTGTGTAATTCATAAAGAAAAGTTTATTTGGCTCACGATTCTGGTGGCTGGAACATCCAAGAGCATGGCATCAAAATCTGGTGAGGGCCATGTGCTACATTACAACATGAAGAAGCATGGGCCGGGGGCTCACACCTGTCATCCTAGCACTCTGGGAGGATCGCTTCAGGTCAGGAGTTCAAGACCAGCCTGAGCAAGAGCAAGATCCAGTCTCTACTAGAAATAGAAAAAATTAGCCAGGCAACTAAAAATAGAAAAAGTTAGCTGGGCATTGTGGCATGCGCCTGTAGTCCCCGCTACTTGGGAGGCTGAGGCAGGAGGATTGCTTGCGCCCAAGAATGTGAGGTTGCTGTGAGCTAGGCTGACACCACAGCACTCTAGCCTGGACAACAGAGTGAGACTCTGTCTCAAAAAAAAAAACAAAAAACATGGAGAAGCATAAAGGTGAGGCACATGCGTGCAAAGAGGCAAACAAGAGGAGGAACCTCACTTATAAGAACCTGCTCTCACAGAATCTAACCCTTCCCCTCGAGAGGGTAAGAACTCACTCCAGAGAGACAGCATTAATCTATTCATGAAGGAAAGCCCCCATGATTCAAACATCTCCACTAGTCTCCACCTCCCAATGCTGTCATATTGAGAATCAAATTTTGATGTGAGTTTTGGAAGGGACACTTTTGAATCACAGCAATACCCAAATGAATTGAAAGCAGGGATTCAAACGGATATTTATATGCCAATGTTTATAGCAGCATTATTCACAATTACCAAAAGGTGTCCACTGATGGATGAATGGATAAACAAAATGAGGTACAGCACAATGGAATACTGTTCAGTCATAAAAAGGATTGGGAAGTTCTGATACATGCTACAACTGGGTAAACATTGAAAACATTATGTTAAGTAAAATCAGTCAGACACCAAAGGACAAATGTTATACGATTCCACTTATATCTAGAATAGGCAACTTCAGAGACAAAAAGTAAGTTAAAGCTGTACCAGGGGCAGGGAGGGAGGAGTCATGAGGAGTTAATATGTAGTTTCTATTTGGAGCCAAACAGCGGTGATGGTTGTACAACATTGTAAATATACTTACTGCCACTGAATTATACACTTAAAATGGTTAAAATGGCAAATTTTGTTATGTGTTATCTTTTTCCTACTTTTTAACAAATTATAATCACATATAATTATGGGGTACATGGTGATGTTATGATACAGTTATTTATACAGTGTGAAATGACTGATTCAAGTTAATTAACATATCATCACCTTAAATACTTTTTATTCCTCTTATTAACAACCTATCCTTTGACCAACATCTTCTCATTCCTCCCACCCCATAGCTCTGCTAACAACCATTCTACTCTCAGCTTCTATGAGTTTGATTGTTTTATATTACACATTAAGTGGGAATATGCAGTTTTTGTCTTTCTGTGCCTGGCTTAATTTCACTTTATGTTATGTACATTTGAACACATTTTTTAAAACTTAAGATAACTGTTCAAATATAAAATAATTTTTTTAGAAGATCCAGGTGCCAACCTTGAAGACCCTGTTGAGGGTTGAACTGTGGTCCACAAAAGATATACCAACCCAGAACATCAGAATGTGACTTTATTTGGAGTAAAGTTCTTTACAGATGTAATTAATGTAAAGATGTTGAAATGAGATCATCCTGGATTAGGATGAGCCCTAATCCAATCAAGAGTGTCCTTAGAAAAGACAGAAAACACAGATACACAGAGAAAAGAAAAGAAGGCCAAGTGAAGACAGAGGCAAAGACTAGAATAACACTACCACAAATCAAGGAACACCTGGGGACACCAGAGGCTGGAAGAAACAACAGAAGGAAAGAAAGCATGGCCCTGCAGACATCTTGATTTTGGACTTTTAGCCTCTAGACTGTGAAACAATAAATTTCTGTAGTTTTAAACCATCAAGTTTATGTCACTTTGTTGTGACAAACCTAGGAAACTAATACAGATTTTGGTACACAGAAGTGGTGTGCTGATGTAACAAATATCTAAAAATGTGAAGGTGGCTTTGAAATTGGATAATAGGCCAGAATAGTTTTGAGAGGCATAATTTAAAAAGTATAGACTGCCTTGAAGACATGGTTGGTAGAAATATGAACGGCAAAGGTGATTCTGTAAGAGTTCAGAAGGATACAATGAGCAAATAAGACAAAGCTTCAATAGTCTTAGAAAATACACTTACAGGACCACAAATAGAATATACATCAAGAATGCTCATCAGAATGTTCTGGTACACATCAACATTCTGGTTAAGGATGCTTCTGTTGATGTTTCAGAAAAAAATGAAGAGTATGTGACTTGGAACTGGAAGAAAGGTGATCCTTCTTGTAAAGTGGCAGAAAACTTGGCTGCATTGTTTTCTAGTTTTCTACTGTTCAGTAGAAAACAGAAGTTGGAAGCAATGAACTTGCTTGGGGAGGGAGGGGGCAGAAGAAGGGAGGAGAACAAAGAGAAAGGGAAGGGAGGAGTAAGAAGTAAAAAGTTAGATTATTCAGGAATGGCAAAATGTTGAAAACTGTTGAGTTGTCAAAACTGGGCAATAGGAACTTCAGGTTTCATTTTATCATTTTACATTTGTGCTTAATATGGAATTATGAAATTAATTCTAAAGTTTTTCTTTTTGCTTATAAATGTATAGTACGCATGTCAGTATTAAAACACATAAATTTGTAAGACATGTAGAAAGATGTAAATAAAGATGAACACATATGATTCTTGACTTCAAAGAGCTTACAGTGGTGGGTAAACTAAACGCTGCGTAGACATAAAAAAGAAGGTACTATTAAATATCATTGGTCAAATGCAGTTAGCTAAAACTTCTGAGAGGCCATAAAGATGACATGAATGAAATTAAAATGACATTTTAAGTATTCCCCACGTATAAGGGAGTGGGCATGGGTATGGAAAGATCAGATAAAAAACTGTTACCACCCCAAATTGCTAAATACCAGACAGAGACTGTACTATAAACTAATTTTGAAAAGCCCATGCTCTTACTATTGGCTTGAGCCACATGAAAATGCCAGTTCTGTAAGTTAAATGGTCAAATATTAGCAATTTTGTAGGGTTGAATATAATACTATTCTACAATATCTTCCTTTTTCTTTCCATTACTAAAATAATTACATAGTTAGCTCATAGTAAAATAATCAGAATGTTTAAAGTTTTCTTTAAATAGCAGTTGGGCTCCTAATATAAAATTTTTGTGAAACCATGGATAAAGTCAAAAATTCACATTATTTTCGAATGAGTTCCATCGTGAAACCAGTGCTATGTAGACAAGCTTGAAATATCAATGAAGTGTTTGGGAAGAATGTGGCTAATGATCACACAGTACATCAATGGTTTTGAGAAATTCCATTCTGGTGATTTTAATTTTGAAAATGAGTCACATAGGTGCCCTGAGACCAAGGTGGATAATGATGAGCTGAAAGCTGTAGTGGACGTGAATCCATCTCAACCTACACGTGAATTAGCAGCAAGATTTGACGTTACTATGCCAACAATATGGGACCATTTGAAACAAATCAGCAAGGTAAAGAAGCTGGATAGATGGTTACCATGCGAATTAAACAAGTGTCAGAAGAGAAATCATCTTGAAGTTTGCCTTTCTTTGCTGTCACGACATAAAAGCAAACCATTTCTACACTGTGTTCTTACATGTGATGAAAAATGGATTCTTTTTGATAATCGCAAGCATTCAGCACAATAGCTGGATAAAGATGAAGTGCTGAAACACAGTCCAAAACCAAATAGTCATCAAAAAAAGCTAATAGTGTCTGTTTGGTGGTCCAGCACTGGTATTATCCACTACAGCTTCATGAAACCTAGCCAATCGATAAACACAGATGTCTACTGCAACCAACTGGATGAAATGATGAGGATGCTTGTGATTAAACAGCCAAGATTGGTCAACAGAGACAGGCCAATCCTCCTGCAAGACAACACTCAACCACATGTCACACAAACAATGCTGCTCAAACTAGAGGCTGGACTTAGAAACTCTGTCATCCACCATATATTCACCAGACCTTGCACCAACTGACTACCACTTCTTCCAGGCTTTGGACCACTTCTTGCAAGGAGCAATATTCAATTCTCAACAAGCTGTGGAAAATGCCTTTCACGATTTCATCACCACCTGCTCTCCAGGTTTCTTTGCTGCTGGCATAAACAGTTATCTTTAAGATGGCAAAATATATCAACAGTTTAGGCACGTATTTTGATTAATTGTGCTGCTTCTTGTTTGAGATATAATAAACTAGTCATCTTTGTTTTTTCTTTGGAGACAGAGTCTAGGTCAGTTGCCCTGAGTAAAGAGTGCAGTGGTGTCATCATAGCTCACCGCAACCTCAAACTCCTGGGCCGTAAGCCATCCTCCTGCCTCAGCCTCCCGAGCAGCTGGGAATACAGGCACATACCATGACACCCAGCTAATTTTTCTATTTTTAGTAGAGACGGGGTCTCACTCTTGCTCAGGCTGGTCTCAAACTCCTGAGCTCAAGCAATTCTTCTGTTTCAGCCTCCCCAGTGGCGTGAGCCACCGCAACCAGCTCAGCCTAAACTACTGATTTGAAATTGGACATTTCATATTTGAAATGACCTAATAAAATATTGAGAATAACAGACAGCCACTGACAGGTTTATAAAAACCAAGTATTATCATTATTTACAGATGCCTCTGCTAGTTACAAGATAGGAATCAGTATGAAAACAACACAGAATCACTGTGAATACTGGAATGACCTCTTCGAATGATCTCTATACAAAGAGCCAATGCATTCTTAAAGCAAACGATTTATGTTTTGTACATATGAATCGCAAATAGTTTAATATGTACCACCACGTTTTTAAGTAACACATTTAACAAAAAGACAGAAAAAAGTTCATGAAGAAATTAAGAGGGATCAACCTTTTGCAATTACTTCATTATAAAATTTTAAAATAACAGAAATTCAAAACAAAACTTCTCCAAATCCCATCCCATAACAAGTCAATGCTTTCATTTGTTCATGCTACTTTCTTTCCCTTGTCTACAAGCATATTCAATTTTTACGTATTTACAATATTATAGATAACATTTTGGCTACAGTGGCCCATGCCTATAATCCTAGCACTCTGGGAGGCAGAGGCAGGAGGATGGCTTGAGCTCAGGAGTTCAAGACCAGCTTGAACAATAGGAAGACCCTGTCTCTAGTAAAAACAGAAAAAATTAGCTGGGCATGGTGGTGCATGCCTGTAGTCCCAGCTATACTGGAAGCTGAGGCAGGAGAATCACTTGAGCCCAGGAGTTTGAGGTTGCTGTGAGCTAGGGTGACTCCTTGGCATTCTAGCCCACGAGACAGAGAAAGACTTGGCTACGAAAAAAAAAGAAAACATTTTATAGTCTACATTTTCACTTAACATTATATACCATGAGTATTTTTTCTACTTTGCAAAATGTTCACCCTTATACTCCCTTTCCTTTCTCATCCCCACCCCCTGAATCATTGGTAACAGCCTTACATGTATCCTCCACCACTTTCTCTAAGTTCATATATATATATATATATATATAAGCATTCACAGACATATATATGGGGTGACAAAAAAGGCCAGAGCTTGTTTTTTTTTTTCACAAAAATGGAAGCATACTACTTATACATATGCTCTCTTTTTTAAGCATACCAAACATATATACCTCAAATTTAACATACAGAAAAGTTTAAAAATGAAAATGGATACAACTTACTAGACCAGGTAACAAGACATACATTTACAAAAGTTATTATTTTGTATGTAAACTTTGAAGATACAGTGATTTTACAACAAAATATTGGAACCAGATTGAGTTAGACCTTATACTTCTAATACACTGTTTATTATAATACCCATGCATAAACAATTCATTTATAACAAGCCTACCTAATAAAATCTTAAGAAAACAAAAATTTTACAATCTTAAAAAAAATCCATAATATCCCAAAAATATCTTTACTTTAAAGTGTATGTGTATGGGCCAGGTGCAGTGGCTCACGCCTGTAATCCTAGCACTCTGGGAGGACGAGGTGGGCGGATCGCTCAAGGTCAGGAGTTCGAAACCAGCCTGAGCAAGAGCGAGACCCCCGTCTCTACTATAAACAGAAAGAAATTAATTAGCCAACTAAAAATATATAGAAAAAAATTAGTCGGGCATGGTGGCGCGTGCCTGTAGTCCCAGGTACTTGGGAGGCTGAGGCAGTAGGACTGCTTGAGCCCAGGAGTTTGAGGTTGCTGTGAGCTAGGCTGACGCCACGGCACGCACTCTAGCCCAGGCAGCTGAGTGAGACTCTGTCTCAAAAAAATAAAAAAGTAAAAAAAAAAATAAAGTGTATGTGTATGTATGTGTGTATAACGGTGGCCTTCATACATGGTATGAACTTGGTTCTCTCTACACCAGAGATGATAGATGGATATAGTGCTGGCCCACCCACATACTCAGTTCCCCCATGTTGACAACCTGAGAGACTGGCATTCAAGTATAGTCTGAATATAATTATCCCAACTGCCCACAAGCATGAAAATCATCAAGCAGGACTATACAGAATTTAAGGTTGTTAACCCAACGGTCTTAAAATGCAGTCATTCTCCCATCTAACAATAATCCACAACAATCAGAAGAACCCTAAATCTGGACTCACAGGAGATAACTTTGTGGAATAAAGGATGGTATAGAAGATTTGCAGAAGCCTCCAAAATTACAAAGCACAGAGCTTGGTACCCAAGCCACAGAGTTCCTGCTGTAATAGGTAAACTTATCAAAAAAATCAGTAAGTCTTTTGAGTTCCTATTATGCGGAGGTCACAGTTGTTCGGAGTTGCAGAAAGCAACAAAATGGACCCTACCTCAAAGGAGTACACAATCTAGCAGGAGAGCCAGCATCTATTATCTTAAATGTCCGTAAGAACCACAGCACAATTCCTAGCTTATCAGATAGCATAAGTGATCAACTTTTTTGACTTACGATTATAAAGGTCAAAAGCAGTAAGCATCATAAATACAATATCATGTCATGAATGCACTTTCAGATTAAATAATCTAAAATTATTATCTAGGTCTATGTGGATACTATGTTTTAACTGCCTCAAGGCAAACAGTCAAATTATTCAAAAAGAAATTGTACAGCATAGTCCCTACAAATCTGCTTGGAGTACGCATATGGAATCCACATGGAGTCTGGCACACACACAAAAAAAGTGGGGAAAAAAAGGTACTTGTACCATTTAAGACAATCCTACTGAACATTGCAACCAAATATCAAAACAAAATAATTACGGATCTAAAAGATATTGAATGTAATCCTCCTCCACAATGAAACAGGTAATACAACGGGGAAAACCTACACAAGTGCTACATATATTACATTTTGTTAAAAACAAAGTTTTTGATTGCTACCAGTGTGACACCTTTTACTCATAAAAGAGAAAAAAGGATCTATTTAAAATCTAGTTGAATTTGTTGCCAAAATGCATAGATGTTTTCTAGAATGTTCTAGAACAGCCTATCTCAGAGATCTCCCTAAATTAACATTATACATCTGAAGTAATTTACCCCATATATATTAATTGGTTGATCACATGCCATATGCCTTCACTCAAGCAAAATAAGCGTCCAGTGTAAAACAGATAAAAACTCGAAGAACAATTTAAAATTTCAAAACACATGCACTCTATACCCAATATTTATGCTAAAGGAACTATTCAGACATACCACAATACAGTTTAACTTGCTCTGTGACTAATTATTATATGAGAATCCAACATTTTGTAAGACTGTAAACATTAAATTTTAATTGCTCAAAATACAATGAATGCATTAAAATAAGGTGAATGATAAATTGACAGAGGGATAGATGGATAAATACATGATAAAATGAGTACAGTACAATGTTAATGGTAGAATCTAGGTGGTTAAGTATACAGAAATTCTCTGTAAGGTTTTTGTTTTTTTTTTTTAAGAGAGTCTTACTCTGTCGCCCTGGGTAGAGTGCAGTGGCGTCATCGTAGCTCACTGTAGCCTCAAACTCCTGGGCTCAAGCCATCCTCCTGCCTCAGCCTCCCCAGCAGCTAGGACTACAGGCACGTGCCATCATGTCCAGCTAATTTTTCTATTTTTAGGAGAGATGGGGTCTCACTCTTGCTCAGGCTGGTCTTGAATTCCTAAACTGAAGCAATCTTCCAGCCTCAGCCTCCCAGAGGCTGGATTACAGGATTACAGACATGAGCCATGGTGCCCAGCCCAAGTTTTTTAATTTTGCTGGATAGTTGGAAATATTTTCCTAATAAACTGTTGGAAAAAATAATATCTGACACCGCTTTGGTTATTTATAATTTAAGCTTTTAAGGAGAGACACATAGATTAAAGAATCTCCTATGTGACATCCAACACAGGTACTACAGCTGGGACAAACCAGAATTTAAATCCTACCACAATCTCTCTTAAGCAGCCACCTGATCTTAAGTAAATTACTTAAGCGCTCTACACCTACATTTCCTCATCTGCAAATAGGCTTTCCAGAGAGTTACGACGAGGTTAAATTCTTCACATAAAGCACTATGCACAGTCCCAGGCACACAGTAAGCACTCGAAATGTTAGCTGTAACATCAGTATGAGGCCGATAATTTTATGCTAAATTCAAAAGGCATTCTCAATAAAGTAGGAATTTTTTAACCCCAATGGTCTCACACAATTGATCGTTTTGAGACCATTCCCAAAACGAAGATTCCTGAAAGGAAACTTACTGCTTATCGCGCTAAAGGAGACAAAAAGTAAAAGAAAAGTCTGAAAAACATCAATAGTACAGTATTGTTCGCCATCTGAAAAAAAAAAATCATTCAGAATTAAATTTAAAAAGTTTCAAGACAAACTTTAAAAGGTATTCAACAACTCCTCCTGGCTTCACCTCTGCAGGTTGATCAGTACATCCTCACTATGACAAAACTTGTCATACTCTTCCACGTCCCTAATTGCGGGTAAAGAGGCTAGACTAGAACACGATATTGATAGTTGCCAAAATCTTTCCCCTAAATGAGGACATGCCAACGACCCCACTTCTTCACTGGTAAGAGCACCACCTCCACTTTCTTCTTGATAACGGTTAGGGGGGAAGGGAAAGGAGGCAGGAAAATGAATTCTCCCTGGTGTTACCGAAGAACCTTCCCGGTTATTTCTCATGAGACCCCTCCACGACTCATTCCCGCCACCACCACCCCCACCTGACCTCTCCCCAGTTAAACTTCCAGACTCTGATTTACTAAAGATGCACTTAAGAATCTGACACCTCCCTTACCGGAGCCCACCTGACCCACCCCCCCGTGCTGGCGGGGGAGGAGGGGAGGCAAACAACACCCCCGCCCCTCCCCCTCCCAACCAGCAGCAAATCTTTGTCCCACCTGCCGAAGGACCACTCGCCAGCGCGCTCCAGTTCCAAGGTTGCCTCAGACCTGCCCGCAACCTGGCCCCAACCGGGCCTCGGCGACCCATGCACGAGCCTAAACATGGCCCATTCCCGGCCCCGGCCCCGGGCCGCGCCCCGCCCCCCGCCGCCCGAGTTCTGCCTCACCTCACCTACCCTCTTTCGGGGGCCGGACTCCACCTCTCTCTCCGCCATGTTGGGCCCCGCTCGGAACCGCTGCGGCTCCTGGCGCGGTGGCGGCGGTACCTCTCGGGCCCCCGGCCCCCGCCCACACTGCAGGCACGGCCGCCTCGCGGCAGCTCCCCCGGACCCGGCCGGGCCTCGAGCTGAGAGTGGGGAGGGGGCGGATACCGCGCGCCGGGCCGCAGATCCTGAGAGCCCACCAGTGCGCGCGTGGGCGGTAGGGCCTGCCCGAGAAAAGGGGGGGCCGGGACTCGGGGGGTTAATGGCCTCCAAGGGGCCCCGTGAGTAGGATTATTTTCTCTCAGAGAAATTCCTCCGCCTGCGGTTTCTTAAAGGGATCACCAAATCAGCCCCTTGCGCGCGCCCCTGATGCGCAGGCGCACCTTAAGTCCCTCCTTCCTTTCCCACCAAGCCCCCGGTCCTGAGCGTGCGCGGTAAGTGGCCCAGGGTAGGCCAAATCCTGCAAGTCTCTTTGCTGCCAGCAGCTGCTCCCACCACTCAACTATGGCCGCTCTCTTAAAGGGACCATGACGCAGTGATGGAGGAGGGATGAAAGAAATTAGTGAAAAGACAATCTGGAGAATTGGGTGAAATGTCAGTGAGGGGTCCACATCACCGTCTTACACCTGACTATAGAGATACCGTTGAAAATGGAAAAGGGTGGTGAGCTGAAGTTTTCAGTAGACCTCTGAACATGAAGAATCCCAACCAATGAGGGAACAAGACAGTCATCGCAAGGAAAACCAACTCTCCTGCCTTTGAGCAGCTTGATCAGAAGCAAAGGGCATAGAACAATAAGAGCCAACTCCTATAACCTAACCTCAAACTCAAATCCTTTCGTGATTATGAAGACTGAACCAACAACTGGAGATAATTTCCTCAGTAGTAATTTGTCCTTAGAATATCAAAATGGGAAAGGACCTTAGAGAACCATTTACTCCAATGCTCCCAATGGTAAAATTGCAGGTTGATCATAGGAAGTAATTTACCCCAAAGTGCCTAGTGGCCAATGTGAAACTAGAATTGAGATTTGAGTCACACACCTCCAGGCTTTTCAAGGCAGCAAGCTGTCTTCAAGGCAATAGATAAATTCATTTTAATCTGGTATCCCTAGAAGATTAAAAATGAAAATTCCATGATAGTTCAAGAATATTGCAATTCTCCTGTCAAGATGTGATGATTTGCAGATGATATGTGTGTCCCCATTCACCTCCATTGAAGGAGCTTGAGAATCTGATTTATAGGATGAGCATCTTACTTAGATTTCAGTCTGTCTTGCCCTGAAACCTAAATTGGGTCCTAACAGAGGATGGCTGAGAAGAATAAGGGCTTGATTCATTCCTCTTCTGTTCATTCTAGTCTCACAAGCCTCGGTTGAAGAAAAATTGCCTTAATGGAGTTTATAATGATAGCTTGGGGCAGTGGGGAGACATGTAGTAAGAAATACAAAGAAGTTGCCTCCTGAAGGTCATTCCCCATGACAAGACACATTCAAATGGGAATGAGCAACTCCTCAAAATCACAGGATAATGAGATGTAACTTCTGTGTGTCACTTTAACTTTTGTGTGTCACTTGGTAGCTGTTTTGAAACCCAGAATTTTCCTAATCTATGACATTTTGCTGAAAACTGTGAAATTGTTGGACGTCTCCATGCTGGTCCTTCCTTATGCTTATTATCTTTCATTTCACTCCTGGATAGGAGAGAGGAGAAAAGGACAAAGAAATATAGTCATTTCAGCCAGAATTTTAAAAACATGTTCTCTTTAGTCCCATGTCCAGGACAAGAAAGAAATAAAAGAGGAGCCAAGAAAAGATAGTTTCAGGGAATGTGGCTACATAAAAGTTATAGTGGTTTCCAGTGTTTTATTGGCAGTGGAATACTCCCTTCTAATAAAATCTGATGGCTTAAAATGAAGCTGCTAAATTTGAAGTGGAAGCGGGGAACATACAAGGCTTCTCACCCAGCCTCACCCTTGCCCTCTCTCTTCTTTCATGCCCCTTTCCACCGTTAGAAAAATGCTGAGTTTCTCAGAATACAGTTTAAAGCTGCTGATTTAGCCCAACTCCACATTTTAAAAATGGAACCACGGAGGCCCAGAGAATATGTGACTTTCTTGAGATCATATAAAGGACTAGTAACATCATCAGAACTGGAACAGGCATCTTGACCCCTCAGCCTAGGGCTCTTCTCCTACACCAGATTGTTTCTAGAGGCACTGGGAATGTGTTGAGTCTTGAACAACAGGCAGGATTTGTGCATTTCAGATAACATAGCAAGCATAATGTGAATGGTCAGTGCAGTCATCCACATGGAAGAATGAGAAAAGAGAAAAGCAACATTTAGTGAGCACTGCAAAGTTAATCATAATTTTACAGAGGTGTTCACAAACTAGTCCAAGGTCATTCAGCAGAGAGGTCAAATCAGAATCCAAAGCCTGTTCTTCCTGGCTGATTTGAAATATCATAAACTAGTGATGAATTTGTGGCCCTGTGGTCAAATCTGTTCCATAGATATGTATTTGGCATGTATAGCATACAGCTATGTGATCTTGGTCAAGTTACTTGTCCTCTGCTTCAGTTTCCTCATCTGAAAAATGAGTTATGCAGAGCAATAAGCAGTTAACATCTCTAAATCTCCTAGAACACTTTTGGTTGCTAGCACCATACAAGTATTATTATCTTATATTGTTCTAAAATTTTTAAATGATATGCCAACATTTAAAATGGGATATTTCACCTACAAATCCAATTTTCTGACTTTTCTAAAAAAACTAGGATATAATGAGGGTAATATTTTGCAAGTATCAAGCTGATTCCTAGGCTGAGGCGGGTGGATCGCTCAAGGTCAGGAGTTCGAAACCATCCTGAGCAAGAGCGAGACCCCATCTCTACTAAAAATAGAAATTAATTGGCCAACTAAAAATGTATAGAAAAAATTAGCCGGGCATGGTGGCGCATGCCTGTAGTCCCAGCTACTCGGGAGGCTGAGGCAGGAGGATCGCCTGAGCCCAGGAGTTTGAGGTTACCGTGAGCTAGGCTGAAGCCATGGCACTCTAGCCCGGGCAACAACAGAGCGAGACTGTCTCAAAAAAAAAAAAAAAAAAAAAAAGCTGATTCCTTTTAATTTTCTTAAGTCGTATTCCATTATAGACTTTTGCCTGAAATGTAGCCCTGAGACTTATAATACTTCCCTAATCAGGAAAGAATAGTGTAGGCTTAATGGAGAGAAAAAGAATTTGCTAAATTTCCGTAGTTCCATTTAATGTATGAAGTTCAGCACACAGTAAAAATCTCATAGAGTTCTCCCACACTCTAAAGGAGTTGCTGCTTCTGTCTGGGACATCTAAGCCATGAGGCAGTGGCATAGGGAAATGGAAGATGAGCCCGACTCTTTTTTTTTTGAGACAGAGTCTCACTCTGCTGCCCGGGCTAGAGTGAGTGCCGTGGCTCACAGCAACCTCAAACTCCTGAGAGCCCGACTCTTTTGATGAAAGGGTACAAAGAAGAAGGAGAGGTAAGAGAAGCATGAGTTGAGAAATACCACTCCAGCTTTTCAAAGCAGCAAGGATTCTTGCTCCGCTTCTGTTTAAAATTCCAAGTAGAGATGACTTGCAGACTATGCCTACACCAACAAGTAGACAAACACATATGATTGAAAGTGATACCCCAGTGTAGTTGAGAAAAGAGAAAATGCCAGCATTTAGCCGTTCAGAGTGTCTCTTAGCCAGGGGTGAACCCAGGTTTTGTGGGTCTTGAAGTTTATGTGATAAGGACAGAAGGAGGTTTTTTTGTTTTTTGTTTTTTTTAAGAAAAAGAATACAAAATAACATATACAAAATTGGGTACAGGATCTTCCAAGGAGTTCTGCAAATGAGTGGCCCTTAGCTCCTGCATGATGTACAATGTATCCAGAAGTCCCTTCATATCCTGTGGAGGAATAAGGAAGATAGCCAAGAATACTGGCTGGCGAGTGTAGAAGGAAGTAGCTCTGTAGATTACACTGGGCTGGAAACAAAAAGTAGTAACATCCAGACCTCAGGAAGAGCTGTGGTTTGCCTTCAGGCTCTGAGCAAGCTTAGAGAAGCCAGGCTATGAAACATGCCACTCACTGATCAACAGGTTGCTGAGCATCCTGTGAAGTCAGGGAATAGTAAAGGGACACCAGATGGATCCAAGTTCTCCGGCTTCACCAACTCCATGATGCCTCATGCATTCAGACACAATTTTAGGGATACATGCAGAGGGAGAGGGCAGCTACATGAAAGACAGTATTTCCTTCCAAAAGAGGTTATTACAAATACTAAAGGAATCCTATTAGATTCAAGTATGTTTTAAACCAAATTGGACATTTAGATATGTTAAAGAAATTCAGAGAATGTTAAGATGAAAGTAAAACAAGGTACTAGGATAAAAAGTAACTGGAGTAGGGCTATTTTTTTTTTCTAAGATAAGCTTTCACTCTGTTGCCCAGGCTGGAGTGCCGTGGTACATAGTTCACTGCAGCCTCAAAGTCCTGGACTCAAGGAATCCTCAGCCTCCTAAGAAATGGGGCTACTTTAGATATGGTCATCAGAGAATATTTTTCAGAGGAGGTGACATTTGAGCTAAAACTTAATGACCAAAAGCCAGCTGTGCAAATAGCTGGGGCAGAGCATTCCAGTCAAAGGAAGCAGCAAGTGTAAAGCCCCTCTGTAGGAACAAACCTGAAGTTTCCAAGAAAAGCAAGGTGCCAATGTTACTAGACTGAGTGAGAGAGGAGCAGAAGATGAAATCAGAGAAATAGGCAAAGACAAATTATGAAGGTCCTTGGAGACCATGGTAAAGATTTTGTTGTTGTTGTTGGAGACAGGGTCTTGCTCTGTTGCCTGGGCTAGAGTGCAGTGGCATCATCATAGCTCACTGCAACGTCAAACTCTTAGGCTTAAGCAGTCCTCCTTCCTCAGCCACCCAAGTAGTTGGGACCACAGACACATGCCACCACACTTGGCTAATTTTTAAATTTTTTGTAGAGATAGGGTCTTGTTACGCTGTTCAGGCTGGTCTCAAACTCCTGGCCTCAAGTGATCCTCCTGCCTCTGCCTCCCAAAGTGGTAGGATTACAGGCATGAGCCACTGTGCCAGGCCAGGCCAGGATTTTTAATTGTGTATATGAGGGAAAGCCATTGCAGACTTTGAAAAAAAATGATGTCAACCTTATGGATACCATGTACATGGCAGAATGAGCCATAGGGAGTAAGGGTGGAGGATTTGCGACAGTCCAGGTAAGAGATGATAATAACTAGCCTAGGGAGTAGAGATAGTGAAAAACAGTTGAATTCAGGGTATACGTTTTGGAGGTATAGCCAATAGGATTGCTGCTAATGAATTGGATGCTAGGAGAATTAAAGATAATTCTTAGCTTTTTAGCCTGAACAACTAGGTTAATGGTGTTGCCTATTATTTGAAATGGAAAAGAGTAAAGCAGATTTGAGGGAGTGGGCAGAGAAAGAAGCAAGAATAATGTCTTGGACATGTTAAAATTGAAGTGCCCCTTAGACATCTAAGTGGAAATGTCAAAAGGACAGACAGTTGGACATTCGAGTCTGAAGCTCAGGGGAGATAACAGAGATAGAGATAGAAACATGGGAGCCATCCATATAAGCCATAGACTGGATAGGATTACCCAGAGAGTACAAATTGAACTGAGCCCAGAGGCACTCAAACATTGAAAACTCAGGAAGAGAAAGAAGATCAGCAAAGTAGTAGGAAAATCAGGAGACTGTGTGATC
Organism: Lepilemur ruficaudatus; assembly: GCA_963574885.1. Taxonomy (NCBI): domain Eukaryota; kingdom Metazoa; phylum Chordata; class Mammalia; order Primates; family Lepilemuridae; genus Lepilemur; species Lepilemur ruficaudatus. Next base: position 22,612 of record CAUYRT010077692.1, on the reverse strand, counting down.
TCAGTAGCCAAGTAAAGAGTTTTTCAAGGCCGGGTGCAGTGGCTCACGCCTGTAATCCTAGCACTCCGGGAGGCCGAAGGCAAGTGGATCGCTCAAGGTCAGGAGTTCGAAACCAGCCTGAGCAAGAGGGAGACCCCATCTCTGTTATAAACAGAAAGAAATTAATTGGACAACTAAAAATATATATAGAAAAAATTAGCCGGGCATGGTGGCACATGCCTGTAGTCCCAGCTACTTGGGAGGCTGAGGCAGGAGGATTGCTTGAGCCCTGGAGTTTGAGGTTGCTGTGAGCTGGGCTGACACCATGGCACTCTAGCTCAGGCAACAGAGTAAGACTCTGTCTCAAAAAAAAAAAAAAAGAGTTTTTCAAGAAAGGATCAATTACCAATTTGTCAGATGTCACTGAGAGGACAAGTAAGATGAGACCCAAGAATTGACAATAGGACTGGAAGGTCTTTGGCCATCTGGACTAGAGCCATTTCAGTGGACTGATATGAACAGAGTACGATTGGAGTGGCCTGAAGAGAGAACAGGAGATGAATAAATAGAGACAGTGAATATGGACACTTCTTTCAAGAAGTTTCACTATGAAAAAGATCAGCAAAACAGGGTGGTGGCTGGAGTGGAATGTGGCTACAGAAAGTTTATCTTTTAATGATGAGAATCACTTAAAGCACATCAAAAATACTAAAGCACCACCAAATATATTGGAATGGTCAAATAGATGACATAGCCTCAAAGACCTCCCCGCTCCAAGCTGGCACAAACTATGGAGAAGAGGTCAGACAGTGGAGAAGAGCCAGGAGGTAGATGACTGGGTGGGTCAAAAGAGGAAATCATGCATCTTGGGATCAAGCCAACTTTAGAAGTCAGTGCTCCATTAAGTATTTAATCCTGGGGAAATGCATTCTTTGGAGTTGTCATAATTATTGGGGTTTTTTTCTCCTAAGGATGGTAAATATCGTTGTACTTCTTCCTCTGTGAACCTTGTTCTTCAGGTTCTACTGGATGAGATAAAATTCAGTACTAACAAGGATATATTAAAGATGGGCGTATTTAAGCCAGGCGTGATGGTGCACACCTGTAGTCTCAGCTACTTGGGAGGCTGTGGTGTGCTATGATCACACCTGTGAATAGCCACTGCATTGTTGCACCTGGGCAAATAGTAAGAGCCTGTCTCCAAAAAAGAGAGAGAGAGAGATGAGCACATTTAATGCTGATGAGGCTGATGAATTAGATATTTTAGAATGTCAAGGCAAAAAGGTAAAGAACATAGCCTAGCAAATGATAATAATTATTGTAAACCAGCTGAATCATCATGAGATGTTTTTATCTCCTAAAATAATGACAATAATAACAACATTGTTTTCAGTAGTACAAAAATTGTTTTTCAAAAGTAAAGTTTTAAAAGGGTATATATTGAAAAATTACCCACCCCCCACAAAAAGAATATGTGTTCGCTTGCATATGTATTTTAAAAATCCTGAAAGATACACAGAAAATGAACAGTAGTTACATATTTGGGGCCAGCTGAAGGGAGATGAGGGGGATAATCTTCATTCTATACCTTTTTAATTTTTGAACTATACAAATGTTTACTTATTTTTTTAATTAAATAAATTTTATATTAGTTCCCTCAGAATCCTGATTAAGATAACAAAAAGCAGAATAAATAAGAAAATAGTGTTGCAATAAACAAAAATCCAGCATACGTTAAACAATAGAATCGGAACAAATGTTATTTATCATACTTTCTACATGAACAGCAATTTGTTGCTCACAAGGTAACTTCACACACATTATTCATTTTGCCTGTTAGGTGAAAAACATGTTATCCACGTTATTTTACAGTGAGGGAAGCAGACTTTCAGAGGTTAAGTGATCATAGGTTGTGACCAAGGCCACATAGCTAACGAAAGGAGGAACATGGCAGGCGTTTAGGCTGCCTGACTCCAAGTTTAGATAATTTCACATTGGCATTCAGTGAAAGTGGGGAGAAAATAGAGAGGAGATGAGACACCCCAGAACAAAGATGACAAATGCCAGTGCTTACAGGAGTTAGTTAGGTAGTATAACTGAGTAGAACAAGCCAAGCAGAATAGTGGCAAACTCAAGCCCACTCTAAAGAGATCAGCCACTACTCATTCCAGGATATGCTCACCATGAGGGAATGCCAGCCCAGACTTACCAGGTTTTCAAATTGCTAACTCAGAAATTGGACTTTACTTGAAATTTCCATATTTCTTTTAAATATTTATTTGTAGTAAAACACATAAAATTTACCATCGTAACATTTCTTAAGTGTACATTTGTTTTTTTTTTAACTCAGAGGTCTTGTTCTGAGTAATTAAGTGTACATTTCTATAGTATTAAGAATATTACTTAGTTGGGCATCTACTCTCCAGAACTTTTTCATCTTGCAAAACTAAACCTTTATATCCATTAAACAATATCTCCCCTATTTTCCCTCTCCCCAGCCCCTGGCGACTACTTTTTTTTTTTTAAGAGATGGGATCTCACTCTGTCACCCAGGATGGAGTACAGTGGCACAATCACAGCTCACTGCAGCCTCAAACTCCTGGGCACAAAGGATCCTCCCATGTCAGACTCGCAAGTAGTTGGGATTACAAGCTGAGCCAATGAGCCCAGTTATTCTTTCTTTTTCTATGAATTTGATGACTTTAGATATCTTATATAAGTGAATCATACAATATTTGTCCTTTTGTAACTGGTTTATTTCATTTAGCATAATGTTCTCAAGGTTGATCCAGTTGTAGCAAGGTCAGAATTTCCTTCCTTTTTTAAAGCTGAATAATATTCCACTGTATGCATGTACCACATTTTGTTTATCCATTGAGGTATTAATGGATACTTGGGTTGCTTCAACTCTTGGTTATTGTGAATAATACTGCTATGAACATGGGTGTGCAAACATCTGTTTGAGACCCTGCTTTCAATTCTTTTAGATATATATACCCAGAACCCAATTTTTTAAAAATAACTTTATTGAGATATAACTTACATAACATACAATTCACCCATTTAACGTGTACAATTCAATGGTTCTTACTCTAGTCACAGATACATGCAACCATCACCACAATCACTTTTAGAACATTTGCATCAAGTCAAAAAGATACACTTTACCTATTGCTCTCCTATCTCCCTTTACTCCCAAGCCTGAAGCAATCACTAATCTACTCTCTTTCTCTATAGATGTCCCTATTCTGGACATTTCTCATGAATGGAATCACACAATATGTGGACTTCATGAATAACTTCTTTCACTTAGCATACTGTTTTCAAGGTTTAGCCATGTTGTAACATGTATCAGTACTTCATTCCTTTTTATGGCTAAATAATATTTCATTGTATGGATACACCACAAAATGTCCCAATTTTTGAGTGCTGTCAACGAAGTCAAATAGTTTTAAGCTTCCCACACAAGCCAACAAGAAGCATCAGCAAAGCCCCCAATTTGCAACCTTCCCATAAGCTTCAAATTAATATTTCCTAACGGAATTTTAAAGTATAGAATAACAAACAGCAATACGGGAAGGCATGCAGGCAAACACTGGGAGAAAAAAACATTTAAAACCGATGGAGGTATAGACCTAAACAGGGCAACACGGTCTACTCCTTTGTAGCCTCACGGGAGCAGCCAGGGCAGCCTAGAGAAACAGCTGGCTCCAGCTCCCGGGATGAAAATAAGAAATGACGTGGAAAAGGGCATTTATTTTCTCCTAGACACTGGATGTCTGTCCCCGTCAGTTTCAATCACTAATCTTGGGCATCTCCATGCATGAATAGACCCAGAGTGAGCACTTCCTAGAGTGAGGCAAACAGCCGCATTTTATGCAGTTTGTGAAAACCTTTATTAAAACAGATCTAAAGAGTTTGTGGGCACGCGAGCTTGGTAAGTCTGTGTTTCCTGGAAACACTCAATTGGTCCAGAGAGCTAAGTCCTTTTTCTTTTTCTCCTACCTCTCACCAGGTACCCACACACGAGCCCTACAGAAAGGTAATGTGACAGTTAATTTTATGCGTCAACTGGACTGGGCCACAATGCTCAGATGTTTGGTCAAACATTATTCTGGATGTTTCTGTGAGAGTGCTTTTTTGGATGAGATTAACATTTAACTAAGGGGACTTTTAGTACAGCAGATTGCCCTCCATAATGTGGGTGGGCCACATCCAATCACTTGAAGGATTTAATGGAATAAGGACTGACTGCCTCTCCACCCCTGAGCAAGAAGGAATTCTGCCAGCAGATAGCCTTTGGACTTAGACTGCAACATTGGCTCTTCCCTGGATCTCCAGCCAGCCAACCCACCGTGAAGATTTTGGACTTGCCTACCTCCGTAATCATACAAGCCAATTCCTCAAAATAAATCTCTCTATATATTTGCACATCTTATTGGCTCTGTTTCTCTGGAGAACCCTGATTAATACAGATAATGAGCAGCCAGTGATTACTTTTCCAAGGGAAGGGGCACTGACATTTTTGAGCATCTACTGTGTGCCAGGCATTTTAGGTTTACCTAATTACTAATAACTTATAGATTTTTTTATTACGAAGGCAATAACATATTTCTCAAAGCAAATTTTACAACACAGACAAACAAAAAAGGAATAAAATTAAAAACCAATACATTCCCATTGCCCAAATTAGGTGACCACTGGCAAATTTTCGGTTGTTTTATGTTTTTCATATTTAATCTCTTCCTTTGTTTCCACTTAATATAGCATAATCTTATTACCATAATGATGAAGATTAATAGACATGGACATCATTTTTGGTAGCCTCATATATTCCATTGTGTGGCTAAACCATGTATTTTTTAACCAGTCCCTTTTATGGGACGTTTAGGTGGTTTCCAGTTTCTTGCTATTATTAGCAACATTATAGTAAATGTCCTTATACACACATGTTTGCAAACATCTTAAATATTTCCTTATGATAAATTGCTAGAAATAGAATTGCTGAATCAAGGGTTATAGATTTTGATACATGAGGCCAGATTGTCTTCCAAAAAAATATCAATTTACACGTTCACCAGCAGTGTCAGCTTACTCTAGGCTTGTATTGCTGTGTACTATATTTTTTGTGTGCTTAAAATATGACTAACATACCAAAAAGTGCACAAATCACAAGTATATAGCCCAATGGATTTAAAAATCTTGGTGAAATACAATTTTAACCAATTATCACTTACCATTTTAACCATTTTTAAGTGTACAGTTCAGTGGCATTTAGTACATTTACATTGTTGTGCAACCATCACCACCACCCATCTTGAGAGCTCTTTTCATCTTGCAAAACTGAAACTGTGTACCCAATAAACAATAACTCCCCATTGGTCTATGAATTTTTAAAACATGAAACCAGCTCCCAGGTTAATAAATAAAATATTAACAACATCCCAGAAGCCCCCTTAAGTATCCCCATCCAGTGAACTACCCCCATGCAAAAGAGGGTGACTTCTAACTGGGGCTTCTTCTATAATAACTGTGCCAATTTGACAGAATAATGGTGTCTTACCATTATTTTAATTTCTTCAATGGCTGAGCATGGTGGCTCACACGTATAATCCTAGCACTCTAGGAGGCTGAGGTGGGAGGATACCTTGAGGTCAGGAGTTCGAGACCAGCCAGAGCAAGAGTGAGACCCCTGCTATACTAGAAATATAAAAAATTAGCAGGGCGTGGTGGTGTGCTCCTGTAGTCTCTGCTACTTGGGAGGCTGAGGCAGAAGGATTGCCTCAGCCCAGGAGTTCAAGGTTGCGGTGAGCTATGATCACACCACTGGACTCTAGCTAGGGCAACAGATCCTCTGTCTCAAAAGAAAAAAAAAATTATTTCAGGAGGTACAACTCTTTATAATGGGTCATTGACCATTTGCATTCTTTATTATGAATTAGTATCTCATTATCTTATTTAATCCTCACAAAATCTCAATGAGAGAACCAAGAGAATCTTGAGTTGCTTCTTGGAGAAGATCAGCAAAAGTGACAAACTTTTAGCTAGAGTGAAGGAAAAAAGAGAGAAGACTCAAATAACTAAAATCAGAAATGAAAGAGGGACATTAGTACCAATTTTGCAAACATAAAAAGAATTGTATTAGTAAGAGAGAACTATGAATAATTATATGCCAACAAATCAGGTAACCTAGAGGAAATGGACAAATTCCCAGAAACACACAACCTACCAAGACTGAATCATGAAGAAACAGAAAATCTGAACAGGCATAAAAATAATAAGGCAATGTAATTAGCAATCAAAAACCTCCCAACAAAGAAAAGCACAAGACTAGGTATCTTCACTGGTGAATTCCGCCAAATGTTTACTGAAGAACTAACACCAATCCTGATCGAACTCTTCTAAAAAGTTGAAGAGAAGAGAATAATTCCTAACTCATACTATGAGGCCAGCATTACCCTTATGCTAAAACAAGACCAAAAAAAAAACTCTATGAGAAAAGAAAACTATATATGACTATCCCTTATGAACATTGATGCAAAAATCCCAACAAAATAACAGCAATCTGAATTCAGCATTATATTAAAAGGATTATATTTGGTGCAAAAGTAATTGCGGTTTTAGCATTGTTGAAATTTGCCTTTTGCTATTGGAATATATTCTTAAATAAATGTGGTTATGTTATACAGCACTTTAATGCACATTTCTCAATTTATGGTTTTTTGCTAATAACTTAATGCTTGCTGTTTATTTTATATTTGTTTTATACTATGGAAATGATGTTAGACAAAAAGCAAATTCAAGCAATTTTCTTATTCAGTTCAAAAAGGGTCGTAAAGCAGTGGAGATAACTTCCAACATCAGCAACTCATTTGGCGCAGGAACTGCTAGCGAACATACAGTGCACTGGTGGTTCAAGATGTTTTGCAAAGGAGGCCGGGCGCGGTGGCTCACGCCTGTAATCCTAGCACTCTGGGAGGCCGAGGCGGGTGGATAGCTCAAGGTCAGGAGTTCAAGACCAGCCTGAGCAAGAGGGAGACCCCCGTCTCTACTGTAAGTAGAAAGAAATTAATTGGACAACTAAAAATATATGTTAAAAAAAAAAAAAAACTAGCCGGGCATGGTGGCACATGCCTGTAGTCCCAGCTACTCTGGAGGCTGAGGCAGAAGGATTGCTTGAGCCCAGGAGTTTGAGGTTGCTGTGAGCTAGGCTGATGCCACGGCACTCTAGCCCGGGCACCAGAGTGAGACTCTGTCTCAAAAAAAAAAAAAAATTTGGATATTTTCTTCCTCATGGACTTTTTTTTGCATTCGCTTTGATTTTTAAAAAATATTGCATTAGCATATTAGTTTTTGTGATGACCGGGCACGCCCTTAACTTTTGTGTCCTAGGACAGAGCCTCACTCTCCCGGCCCTGCTGTCAACTAGAACTACTTATCCCTGAAAAGTCTCTGTTGTAGCTAATTCTGTGTCATAGCTGTGATGTTGGATGCATGTCATCACCCATAGGTCCAAACCCATGGGACATGCAGCACCAAGCGTCACCCTGATGTGAACTACGAACTTGAGGTGAGGATGATACCTTGGTGGAGGTTCGTTGAATGGAACCAATGCACCACTGGGCGGGGGACGCTGACAGTGGGGAGAGGCCGTGTGTGTGGGGACAGGGAACGCATGCGAACTTTCTCCTCGCTTTTGCTGTGAACCTAAAACTTACTCTAAAAACTAAAGCGTTTTTTTTTTTTTTAAAGCACCAATTTTAGAGACTATGCTGTCCCCTACAGTTTGGATTTGTGACCAGGGGCAGAGTGTGAGCTGTTGGGTTGAGATGGAATGAGAAACCAGTGAAGGGTCCTAGGGGGTCCCTGCTTGCCCGGAACCAAGCCACCACCCTTGCTCACCTTTCTTGTCCGACAGGCTCACAGCCAGAATCTCCCAAGTGGTGATGGAGTCCTTCAAAAACACGTTCATGAGCTTCATGGCCAGTCTGGGAGGGGGAGAAGTCCGGGTGTTAGAAGCAGACATCCAGCAGGGGGAGGCGGCGTGGAAAAGCCCCAAGGGACAGGTTGGAAGGCGGATGGGGGGTGACATGTAGGTAATGTGTTCCTGGTTTTTCTAGATTGGGCTGTGAGGGGGCACGGCCGTTCTAGAAAAGACGGGAGGTTGCAGGTGCACGGGGTGGATTGGGGGGGGGTTACCCCAGCCTCACCCATCTTTCGGTTGGTCCTTGAGCCCCCCCTCAATCATCGTCCACAGCCAGCTCTCGGGGAAATGGCTTCGGGAAATGATGTGTTCTTCTGGTATGATGTCCTCATCCAGGTCGCCTGCATTGAGATCGGCATTTAGAACGGGTCCTCTGCGGCAGCGTCCTCAGACCCCATCTGTGCCCTGGGGGGAGTCCTGACGCTGTGATGAACTTTTCGGGAGCCTCCTCCCCAGGTACATTGGCCCTTGGGGGCCACCTTCCTCCATAAGAAAAAAAAATTAAAAATTGTATTTCACAACTGTATTGGTATAAAGACAGGTAGAATACAGGGAGGGTTATATTCATATTTTTCCCCTCTGATTTTTAAATAAATGAAAGTGTTCATGTGTGCCTCTAAAAGGATCATAGCCCTGAGACGCTGGGCACTCCACCCTTCAGCCTGGGCAACAGAGCGAGACCCTGTCTGAAAACCAAAACAAAACAAAACACCCCCCAGAAAAGAACTTGACAGTAGGACTGGACGAAGGTTCAACCCTGGCTGAGTTTCCCTCAAACATGATGGAAAGATTTTAACTGGGTTCTTGATTCTCTATAACAACAAAGTGGTGGAATTCCAGAAATGCCTAAATCCACCCATACTCTGGAATAATCCATCAAAGTGCCTTTGAGTAGTAACTTTTGGTATTTTATTTTACTTTATTTTTTGAGACAGGGTCTCACTCAGTCACCCAGACTGGAGTGCAGTGGTGTGATCGTAGCTCACTGCAGCCTCCAACTCCTGGGCTCAAGCGATCCTCCTGCCTCAGCCTCCCGAGTAGCCGGGACTACAGGTGCACATCACCAAGCCCGGCACATTTTTAAATTTTTTGTAGAGATGTGGTCTTGCTATGTTGCTCAGGCTGGTGTCAAACTCCTGGGCTCAAGCGATCCTCCCTCCTTGGCCTCCCAAAGTGCAGGGATTATAGGCGTGAGCCACTGTAAGATTCCAATATTACCGTCCCCCCCTCTCAGATAGGGAATCCTGCCCCCTCAGGCCGCCCACCCGCCACTTTCCCCTACGTGTGACCTACTCCTGGCCAGGCCCAGCGGCCTGAGCCGCGCGTGCTGCCGCCTGAGCTCAGTGATGTAGTTGCAGCAGTCCAGGAAGGCCTTCACGCACGGCCCGCTCAGGATGACGTACTTGGCCCGGCGCTGGCACGGGAACCGCATGGGGTTCTCCCGCATGCCGTCCTCGCAGCACTTCCGCAGCTCCTTGGAGTACTGACCCACTGTGGGAGGACAGTCCCCCCACGACAGACCCTCAGCCGGGCGGCTCGGAACAGGAGGGACTCAGCACAGACCCCAGGGAGAACCTCCCCGTGGCCAGGCCCCCCTCCTCCCTCTCCGACTCCTCCAAGGTCAGGCTGCGCCCGTCCCGGATCCCACCTTTGTCCATCCGCTTCTCCATGAGCTGCACCGAGCGACGGCGGCGGGCGGCTGGCTTCGGGCACTCAGGATCTGGGGGACAGGCAGAGCGGGAACGAGATGGACATGGCCCCTGCTATGTGTCCTGGGTCTACTCCTCACCATAGCGGTGAGGCAGGCCTGTTCTTGTTCCCATTAGACAGATGAGGAAACTGAGGCTCAGACAGAAGTGATTCACCAGTACATGGTGGAGGCAAGACTCAAATCCAGGTCCCCGGACCCCAGAGAGGGCTCTTAGCGTCTGGGAGGTGGCAGCACTGCCCCTCCCTGCACCAGCCGCCGGCCGGGTCCTCACCTCCCCTCTGAGCGGTCTCCTGGCCTTTGCTGGTCTTGAAGGCCAGCCCCGCGTCGGTGAAGACGCCGGCATAGTCCTTCCCACTGCCCGGGGTGCAGCCGATGTCTGCCTTCTCCACCACGTCCCAGATCTGCGGGAGACAGGCCAGGCCGGCAGTGCCACCTCCAGCCCCCCAAGACATCCGCCTGCATAGCTCTTTGCACTCCAGGGCCATCCCATCCTTATGTCCCCACCCTGCAGGGTCACCTCTCCCATCCCCACTGCCACCTCCTCCCCAGCCCTTCCCCAACCCACCTTCCTCCCGGCCGGAACTCCACCCTCCTCCTCAACCCCTCCCCACCCAACCCTGTCTCCAGCCCGCGGTCATGGGCAACCTCATCTCAGGTCTGTCCTCATCCCCTTCCCAGCGTCGTCACCCGCTGCTGCTCTCTCGGAGCCGTGCCCGAGTTGACACTGGCCGTCCGCACCTCTGCCTTCAACTCCAGCCACCGTCCTGTCCGACCGGCTCTCAGCCCCGCCCCGCTGCCCTCTCCGGTCCCGTCCCCACCTCCTCGCCCTGACCCTGCCCCTCTCCCCCAGCCTCGGGGACGCAGGTGCACACCTTGCTCTGAGTCAGCCTGTTCTTGCTGTTCAGCACAAACACGCCCTTGTCCACGGCCACCAGGCCCACTCGGGCCCCCAGGTCACCCTCTATCTTGAGGGTTATCTGCTGCCCAGGTGTAGGCTTCCGGTCATCCTTCCCGCCACTCTTCACCACCAGCTGTGGGGACGCGTGGAGAAGCAGGAGGGACAAGTCAGTGCCGCCAGGAGCGAAAGCGGGGGAGGGAAGAAGGGAGGGCCGGGGCATGCTCACCGTGCCCACACACGAGTCCTTGACGTCCACCCACACGGAGTCGGCCACCACCTCCCTCTGGCCGTTGGTGCCGAGCATCGTGTAATACGCCACGACACGGAAGGAAGGGATGAATTCCTTAGTGACGGTCAGCGGCAGGACCACCAGGTCCTGGCCGGGCTCGTGCACCTGGCGCCCCGCCTTCAGCAACTTCCCTTTGTTCATGATCTAGGAGGACAAGAGCGCATCAGGCTCAGGTGAGTGACAGACAGGGTGCGGGGGCAGGGATGTGGGAATGGGGACGGCGGGGGTGGGAGTGGTCCCTGGGCGTGCTGGGGCAGCCAGGGGGAGCGGCTGAGGGTTCCGGGTGGCCGCGGACCAGGTAGGTGTAGTAGCGGATCTTGGCGTCCAGGCTGGGGTCAGCGCGTAGGTGGAAGTTGACGTTGAGAGTCTCGCCCGGCTTCAGCTCGGCGCGCGGCACCGAGAGGTGCAGGTAGTTGTTGGAGTTGCCCATGGTGCTGTAGGGCTGCGCCTGCATGGTGTTGGCGGCCTGCTCTGCCTCCGAGATGCCCTCCTTCTTCGTGCGCACCTGGGCGGGTGGGGCGAGAGGGAGGCGTGCTTTCGACCCTGCCCCCTCCCCAAAGAGGCCCCGCTCCTCATCCCCGGGACCCGGAAACTTGCGGCAAAAAGGGATTTTACAGATGGGATTAAGTTAGCGATTTCAGGATGGGACCGTTCACAAATTTGTGTGAAGTCACTAAACGGTGGTCATTTGTCACAGCAGCCACAGGAGACTCGTATACGTGCTAGGCACCGCGAGTCAGATCTTCTAGCAAGGGGGTGATGGAGAGGGACCCGGGGACACCTGTGCGCCTCTGCAGTGTGCACACGAGTCTCGCTTCCCTCCCAGAGAGGGGGACAAGGCAGCCAAGCCCACAGAGGCCAAGAGAACTGAGCCCACCGCGCCCAGGAGAGCAGGAAGACTGCGTGCGGGGCTGGAGCACCGCTCTGTGCAAGGGGAGCACCCGGGCATGCGAGTGGAAGAGCCCCACTGTCTCAATGTGGACCGTCTCTGCAGACAGCAGGAGCCCCCTGTGCAGAGAAGTCCCCTATGTAGATGAAAATATCTCCGTGCAAGTGGCCGGAGCCCTTTATGCAAACGGCCACTGCGCACGCAGCAGGCCCCTCTGCACCGTCCTCCCGGTGGGGGATCGGGAGGCCCAGCCCAGGCTCACCGTGATGCTCAGGGGCTGCCGGGTGTCCTTCGTGTTGATGGTCAGCTTGGCCACGCCGTCATCCTGGGTCTGAGCCTCCACGTTCTCGTGGCCCTGGACCGCCACGGGAACGCGGCGCGCGGGAGAGCCGTCGGGGTTGGTCACGTACACCTGTGGGCGCAGGCGGAGGGGCAGGTGGAGGAGGTTTGGGAGGATTCAGAAGTGTCGCGGGGCTCCGGAAGAGGGTCTGGGGCCCCGCCCTGGGTCTCACCATGAGGTCAAAGGGCATGGCTGGTTTGAAGTACTTGGCTGTCTTGGTGAAGTGGATCTGGTAGGGGGAGGTGACGATGGGGATCCCGCTGCGTTCCGCCTGCACCATGTCACTGCCTGAGGGGACCGGCTGTGAGGGTGGGCTCCTGGGCCAGCCCTCAGGACCAAGCCTCCTCCCTCAGACTGCACCCTGCCTTCAGACTGGGCCTCACCTCTCAGAGTGGGCCTCCCCCTTCAGACTGGACCCCACCTTCACTCTGGACCTGCCTCCTCTATCAGACTGGGCCCCGCCCTCAGACTGGTCCCGCCCTCAGACTGAGCCTGCCTCCCTGCTCAGACTGGGCCCCGCCCTCAGAGTGAGCCCCGCCCTCAGACTGGGCCCCGCCCTCAGACTAGGCCGCGCCCTCAGACTAGGCCGCGCCCTCAGACTAGGCCTGCCTCCCCTATCAGACTGGGCCCCGCCCTCATGCTGGGCCTCTCCCCTCAGACTGAGCCCCGCCCTCAGGCTGGGCCTGCCTCCCCCATCAGACTGGGCCCCACCTTCACTCTGGGCCTCTCCCCTCAGACTTGGCTTCCTCCTCTGCCAGGGCCTCCCTTCCCAGACCGGCCGGCAGGGGGGTCCTGGGCCTCACCTGAGTGCAGGATGACGGTGGCCGACACGTACAGGGACTTCCCCACCAGGGACTCGGCTCTGGAAGGCTGCACCCCATCCAGCAGCACCTTCCGCTCCAGCAAGACCTCCCCGGTGCCGTCCTCGATCTGGGGAGGGCCGAGGGCTCAGAGGAAGCAGGGGACTGGGGGCAGGGCTCACAGGCGGTGAGGGGGTTCAGAGTAGCCCTCTGTCAGGTACCTCGACGCGGGTGAGGGACTCAGCCAGGGAAATCCTCTGGTCCCCATCCTGGACCCCGAAGATGACAAAGGCGACTCCATCCACATTCTTCCCATATAAGAACCTGCGAGGCGAGGAGGGCTTCAGAGCCGCCCCTCCCGGAAAACCGAGTTTCTTCCCACTTCTACTGCCTGGGGCTGAAGACCCCAGCACCCCCCCAGCCTCTCACCTGGCCCTCACCTGGCCCCACCCCTGGCCCTCACCTGGCCCCACACCTAGCCCTTCACCTAGCCTCTCCCCTGGTCCTTAGGTCCTTACCTGGCTGTGATTGTGACCCCCAGGCCATTCTGGTCATAGACATAGTAGAATTTCTCTGCAGGCTCCAATATGACCTCAAAACTGGGCAGCACTGGGGTGAGAGACGGCGTTGGTGGGTGGGGGGACCCCGTGCTCTGGGGTCCCCCCACCCTGGCCCCTCCCCCTCTTACCGTACTCTTTCACCTCAAACTCAGCCGAGAAGACCTGCTTTGGTGAATTTTCATAGTAGGCTCGGATCTTCCACTGTCCCATGCTGCAGGGAGGGTGGGTTAGTGGCCTGGCCAGGACGCGCAGCCCCACAAACCAGCTCCTGGATTAGGGGACCCCTGAATCCCCTCCTAAGGAGCCCAACATACTTAACCAGCTCCGGGATGTTCCAAGACAACGGCAAGATGCCAAACTGGTTGTGAGAAGAGAAAGAGTCCTGCTTGATAGGAATGCCTTCTGGGTTCTGCGAGGAGACGGGAGGAAGGGGTGAGGGATACAGTGGCCCTTCGGAGGCCAGGCTTAGCCTCTCAGCTCTCTCCGACCTCTCTGTGTCTGGCCACTCTCTCTGCACCATGTCTACAGGGACAGCAGACAGTAGTCAGCCTAGGTTCAAAATCCCTACTGTGCCACTTCCAAGCTGTGTGACCTTAGGCAAGTTACCTAGCCTCTCTGTGCTCAATGTGCGTATCTAGAAAGAAGGAGATAATAATGGCACCTTTCTCATTGGCTTGGGACATAGCTCCCAGAAGCGACAGTTTGTTATTATCAGAGTCTCTCTGAATAGCAGTGATAATGAGCATGTGTCACCTGTGTTGGTGCCAGACCTTGTGCTAAGCATGTAGCTTAGCACATGAGACAAAACCACACATAGTTGTCTACGTTCGACTACCAGAAGAGCCATTTCGTGTCGTTTGACCCACTACACAGATTATTTTGTTTGTCGCCAACAGCTAAACATCAGGAGACAGCACAGCAACATCTGGCTTTCTAGCTTCTCCTGGAAATCGGGAAATTCTGTGGATGGTGCAGCAGAGGGAGATGTTGGATTGGAGGTGGGCAGCTGCTGTGCCGATCGATCCCTAAAGCCAGATGTGTCATCCGCCTGGTCCCCATCAAATGATTTCAATAAATCCTCAGGACAAACATATGGCCCCACCACAGCCCCTCACCTGGCCCTACGGTCACTGAGCCTAACTACGTGCCATGCACTGTCCTGGGTTCAGGTGATAAGACTTGAACAAACAAATAAAAATCCCTCCCTGTTACGGAAGTCAGGTTCGCTGGAGGGCAGGGCAAGGGGAGAGGCAATTATCAAATGAATAATTCTCATTTTCAGGATGTGCAGGAAGAAAGGAGGTGAGTGTGTGTGTGTGTGTGTGTCTGAGCTCAGGGTGGGGATTTGCAACTTTATAGGGTGCTCAGGGAGACCTCACTGTAAAACTGAGTCGTTGTGACCTTTCAAGGAGAGGGGATCAAGCTGTGTGGATATTTGGAAGAAGAGGCAAAGGCCCTGGGGCAGCACAGCCCCTGGCATGTTGGAGGCACAGCAAGGAGGCCCATGTGGCTGGAGCAGAGTGAGCGATGGGGAGAGAGGGAGGCGGGGAGGGCGAGCAGGGGATGGGGCAGGTAGTGCAGGGTCTGGTGAACCTCAAGGAGAACTGGAGCTTTTACTCCAAGGGAGGGGGGAGCTATGGAGGGCTGTGGGCAGAGGAGGGACTGGTCCTGACTCAGGTGCTCACAGGCGCCCTCTGGCTGCTGTAGGTAGAATAGACACAGAATTACTATCTGCCGTTATCCCAGCGTTCAGGGGAAGAAACTGAGGCTCAGGGAGGTGAGAGACCAGGGGCATATCGGAAATGAGAATCCGCCTGGTCTCCCGGAGTCTGCACATCACCTCCAGGCCTGTGTGTTTGCGTCTCTGTCTAGCCCTTGCCCCGGGTCTCTGCTGCTGTGCCATTTCCCGTTCTGTTTCTCTGTCTGTCCCCTCCTTGTCTCTCTGAGCCTCTGCCCCTGTCGCCTCTGGGCCCGGCTGGCTGGTACCTCAATGGTGACCATAACCGTCCGGCCCACCGGCAGCAGCTTGTGGTCCACGGTGAAGATCCGATAGCGAACTGGACGGGGGTGGGGGGACAAGGACGCCTGGTGAGTCCCGCCCCCTCCCTCCCCCCGCCCCCGGCACCGTCTTCCTCGCGCAACCTGCCCCTCCCCCTCCCATACCCCTGTCCCTCCCGCACCCTGCCCCTCCTCCTCCCGCACCCCGCACCCCGCACCCGTGGAGCCGGGCGTGTAGATGGTCTTGTCCGTCTGGATGAACAGGTACCCGCTCTGGAGGCTGACCAGCACCGGCTTTTCTATCACGGTGGGCCCGAAGCTCGCCCGGATGACCACGAACTTGCGCCCCTTTTCTGACTTGAACTCCTTGGTGGCCTCGATCTAGGCAAGGGCCGGGCCCGCGCATCGTCAGGGCGGCGGTCCGAGCCCGCGCCCGCCCGCCGTCCCTTTCTGGGGCCCTCCTGGCAACCGAGAACCCCCGGCCTCTGGTGTGTCCAGTTCTGGGGGCACCACCCGAGGGGGAGCAGAGAGGGGGTGCAGAGAGGGAACTCCGAGAAGGGAGGACTCGACCGGGGCAGGGTCGGAAGGAAGGGGGGCTCAGGAGGGGGAGCAAGCTGACAGGTGAGGGAACCAGAAATGGGAGGAGATTCAGAGAAGGGAGAGGCTTTAAAGGGGAGGAGACTCAGAAAGGGGTGGGGCTCGGAAGGGGTGGAAACAAAGGGGAGTGGCTTAAAGGGGGCGGATGCATAAGGGGAGGAGCTTAGAAGTGGCGGGGACAGAGGGGAGGGACTTATAAGGGGCGGAGACTCAGGGGAGGGACTTGGGGAGAAGACACGGAAAGGGGTGGGGCCTGGAGGGGTGGAAACTCAGAAGGGGAGGGGCTTATAAAGGGCGGAGACTCAGGGGAGGGACTTGGGGAGAAGACTCAGAAAGGGGTGGGGCTTCGAAGGGGCCAAAACTCAGAAGGGGAGGAGACAGAGGAGCAGGGGCTCAGAAGGGGAGACTCAGACGGGGGCAGTGGGCGTGGCTGTGGGTGTCTGTCTGCAGTGCCCCTCCCTCCAGTCTGCGCCCACCTTGACGGTGACGGTGCCCAGGTAGCCGGTGGCACTGGTCAGTGTGGTTTTCTCATTGGCCAGCGTTTGCTTCTTGGTGAAGTCCTGGACAATGACAGTGACTGGAACATCGCCTTGCGCTTCGTGAGCCTCCAGCACCAGGGTCTCCTCGCTGTCCAGCCGCAGTATGTTGGGGGTGATTATGGAGTACCTGTCGGAGGGGGGCACAGGAGCGGAGCTGTCATCCCAGGCATGCGACACTCCAGCCCTCACCGGGGTCAGCGCCTGGCCGAGCCTCTGTTCCCAGGCGCTGTGCCCCAGTCTGTGGCCCTGGAGAGGATCCAGTGGCTGCCCGGGGCACCAGCGACCGCCATCTAGACCTGCGTTCCTCTCTGAGCCGGACACCGCCTCGTCCACATGGGCAGGGCGCCAGCCACCTTGACTTGCAACGTCAGCCGGCTGGGCCTGGCCTTTGAAAACTTGGAAAACTAGGGGCTGCGGATCTCACCAAAGCCTGAACCTCAAAACCAGGATCAGTAACTCCAAGTCTTTAGACTTCCAAACCCACAGTTGCCTAAACCACACACACCCAATACCCTAGACCTCTACATCTTTCAACACCCCCAAATATATAAACAGTCAAACCCTCAGACATCCCAAACTCTACATGCCAAAACCCACTCCAAATGCTAATGCCCCTAAACCTAAACCTAAACCTCTAACACTCCAATTCTGTAAATAAACACAACCAAATCCAAACACCCCAACCCTCCATGAACCCAAAGTGCCCAATCTCTAAACCTACAGTGAAATCTGTAAGTTTTCAAACCGCAAACTCCCAAACCTTGTAAAGGGCAAACTTCTAACCCTCCAGATCACCCAAGCACACAATCACAAAACACCGCACACATCCTGACCCAACAGATGACCTCGATTCTCCATTCCAAACTCCCAATCCCACAACACCTAGATTCCACAGAAACCCAACCCACCAACCCCCGAACACACAGGAAGCCCAAATTTATAAACATCCCAACCTGCTAACCCCTGAATCCACAAACACCCAAATGCACCTTGAAGCCTACGGGGACCTGGACCCACAAATGCCTGCTCCCACCCCAGAAGCAGCCTTGTTTGGAGGGAGAGTAGTGATGACTCACATGGGATCCCCCAGGGTCAGGGGTAGGCAGGTTAGCAGCAGCAGCAGCAGCAGGTTGGGACCTGAGGCAGGTCCCATGGTGAAAGGACAGTGGAGGGACAGAGGGACAGAGGGAATGGATGGGGAGGACTGAATAGCAGCTGCTGGAGCTGCCTCTTATCTGGCTCTTTCCTCTCCCCCACTCAGCCCCTCCTTCTGATAGCCTGTCCCCTCCCTGGGGCTGGCCCAGATTTCTCAATACCATTTCCTAAGTTTTTCAATCTCTGGGGCCAACATGTCGGTGGTGGGGTGAGTAACCTGAGGGCAAGTTCCCCTGCAACATGGACATACCTGCACCCTGCCCTGGCCTCTCTCAGGGTCAGGGCCAGCTGAACAGAGACATTTCCCTGTTGCAGCCACTTTGTAGAAGAGAAACACTAAGGTCTGGAGAGCCCCATGCTCACCCTGACCCCAGATATCTGGTCCTCACTCCTAAGTTCACGTTTGGCCATGCATTGATTAATAAACCTAGGAGTCTCTCTCTATGCTGGGAGCTAGAGTCCCCTTCCATGCAGAGGGAGCGGAGGGACAGACACTCTCAGCCCCATGGAGTGTTTTCCCCGGTGGAGAAGAAGAACTCTGCTTCTTGGAGGGTCAGGGAAGCCTTTTTGGAGGAAGGGCTATTTCCAATGGGCTTTGAAGTATATGCAAGAGTTAACTCTCCAGGGAAGCTGACTTTCCAGGGAAGCTCCCTTCACTTACCCTTGTCAGGATGCCTGAGTGACTTATGTTGGTGAAAAACGTCACAACTGAGGAAAGTTCTTGTTGCTAGCTTACACCAATATCCCCTTAGGATATTATTTTAAGTTGTATTGACTTTGGGTGTGTGTGTGCATAGTTAATATATTCGTATGGATCAACACCTAAAAGGTACAAATGTGTATGGAGGGAAAGGTGGTCTTCCTTCCATGTCTGTTGACAGTATATTTATTCTACATACTATTCTTCCTGGTGTCCTGGGTTACATATTGTTTTTTCATGGAGAATGTGCCTTAGGTTGTTTCATACCACACAGAGAATTTCCTCATTCTTATGGGTATCTGCCTCCTATTACACTGTGCGAAAGTAACCGGCCTCTTATTGACGGACAGTTATAATCCTGTGGTTTCAAATCATGCTCCCTGCAGTGAACCTGCATGAGTTTCTATCAACCGTGATCTTTGGGCAAACGACTGATAACCACTCCGAGCCTCAGTTTCCCCGTGTAAAATTGCAACAAAAAGAGAAACTCTGGGTGAAGATCTGGATGCATTAGCAATCTTGCTAGGTAGTGCCAAATTCCCCTTCCTAGGAGTCGTATTGAATGACACACTTAGCATTGCTACATGCAACTAATTGCCAATTTCCCCACTTATTCTCCACCAGAGCAAAAGTTAGCAAACTTTTGGATTTTTGCCGGGCTTGTGGGTGAAAACTGGTACCTCGGTGTGATTTTAATTTGCATTCCTCTGATGCTCAGCTACGTTGCTGCCTGGGCATAGGAGGTGGACGGTTAAGGCCAGGAGAACGTGGTGTGGGTGGAGGTCCCCGATCCCTGGACGGGTGGTTTCCAAAACCCCGATGAAAGGGTTAATGGGGCATTTGCTCTGATTTCCTGTAAACCACACTCTTTGCCTGGCCTCTGGTCTTGCCAGGGGTAGGGGGAGGTGCCAACAATGAGAAACAACCTGGCCTCCGTCTGCTGTGATTGCAACACAGTCTCTTGGGAAGAGGAGGAGGAGGGAGAAAGCAAACACCTGCTTGTTCTCCAGTACTGGGGCTCAGCTTTTGAAACTGGCTGCCCCCAACTGTCCCCAAGACTTTCTTCAATTCCCCCTCTCCCCCCTTCCCAAGCCACCCCATTTCCTGGTTTCAGGGGCATTAGGCATTCGGAGGCTCTGTGGTTTGATGACCTTCAGAAGGAAATTCCTGTCTGGTCTCTGTCTTGCTGCAGGGCTGGGTTCATCTTTGCTCCGAGCCTCAGTTACTCCATCTGAGCAATGGGACTGATGTTCATTCTGGCTGATGTCGCAATTAAACAATGCAACATTCCTAGAAGCCCCCTGGCTCAGAGGGGAGAATCAATAACCGGTGGCGGTTGTCATCCTTGCCTGTGCCTGTTGTGTTGGGGATCTAGGAAGCCTCCGGGGACATCTAGGAAGTGACCAGAGATGGGAGGAGGCCAGAGTGGAGCGGGGCTTATTGGGAAGGAGGGCGGTGAGAGGGGGAATTCTTCAGTCCTGGTGACGTTTTCCTGGGGGACGTTTGCAGAGGTCTGGGAGGGGTGCATGGAGAAGGCAGTATGAGGGCCAGAAGGAGGTATGGGGGGACTTCCAGTTCGCCGGCCCACCCAGCCCAGTATTCAAGGCATCGTGGGAGGGGGGAGAGCGCGCGTGTGCGCATGAGCGTGCGCGGGGCCACCTGAGCCTTTACTGCGATATCTGAAATACACATGCCCTGAAAAAGGATCTGCTACTTATCTGAAATTCAGATTTCACTGGACATCTGGTATTAATACTTTGTCTGGCAGCCCTAGCTGGGGCACAGGCAGAAAATAAAGGGAAGGAAGCGAGGATGATCTCTGGGTGCGCGGCCCAGGCGCCCCCACGTGACGCCTGCCTGGGTTCACTTACTCCACACCCACCCTTTCCTCCACAGAGGGCAGAGCAGCAGGGAACCCCCTCAAACCCCCTATGCCCTAATGCCAGATTGGGGTGCCCGCTTTTTCAGAACTTCCCTCCAGGACACACGGCCAGGCCACCCCCTTCTCCCACCCTATTAATGATTAACTTGCAGGTAACCTTGACCCGGCTGAATCAATCTGCCACGAGACAGTGGCTCCTTCCCTCCACTCCCCCACACACGCTCAGCAGAGGCCTGGGCACCGGGGACGCCCCCACACCCTGGGAAGACAGGAAGCAGAGGTTTGGATTCCAGCTCTGTGCATGTGGGATTGAGGGGAGCGCCCCGGCAAGGCCCAAGGCCCATTCCCTTCTCCCAGCCTCAGTTCCTAATCTGTCAATTGCAGATTGACAGGCGCAGAACCTCGTTGCTAGTCTTGGAGTGAGGATCCGGTGGCACCAAGCGAGGAGAATGCGCAGCCTGGCACCCCGCACATACTGGGCACTCAACGTGTTTGAACTGTATATTTATTTTAAATTTTTTTTGACATTTTAATTAGAGATGGGGTCTTGCTGTGTTGCCCAGGCTGCTCTCGAACTCCTGACCTCAAGCGATCCTCCCACCTCAGCTTCCCAAAGTGCTGGGATGACAGGCATGAGCCTTGGGACCCTTTGAAAGTTACCTTTGTATTCTGAGACAACATTATGATGTAGAAGACACCGATACATGCTCATGACAGCAAAGGCCTACGGGACCCCCAGTGGTGGCATCTTACTATTTCACACATTTTAACTTGTTTGCCCCACATGCTGTAGGTGTTGTTATTACCCTGTTTTACAGATGAAGAAACGAGACTTCTTCCACTTGCCCAAGCCCCTGCGGTAACCTTGGCCAAGATCCTGGTACATGCCGGGCTCCAGAGTGCATGCTCTTAAAACTGTGCCAGTTCTTTCTGCTGTCGTGACATATCCCGGCAAATTTCGTGGCTGAAGACAACGTACATCTACAATCTTACAGTTCTGGAGGTCAGAAGTCTTAAAATCAAGGTACCACTTGGTGCTGTGTTCCTTTCTGGAGGCATTAGGGGAGAATCTATTTCCTTGCCTTGTTT
Organism: Lepilemur ruficaudatus; assembly: GCA_963574885.1. Classification (NCBI taxonomy): domain Eukaryota; kingdom Metazoa; phylum Chordata; class Mammalia; order Primates; family Lepilemuridae; genus Lepilemur; species Lepilemur ruficaudatus. The sequence goes on along the minus strand of CAUYRT010077692.1, from coordinate 1,202 downwards.
AGCTTCTGGAAGCTGCCTGCATCCCTTGGCTGGTGGCCCCTTCCTGGAATCACTGTAGATTTTGCTTTTGTTATTGCATCTCCTTCTCTGACTCTGACCCTCCTGCCTGTCTCTTAAAAGGACCGTTGTGGTTACATTGGACCCACCCAGATAATCCCACCATCTCAAGATCCTTCATTGAACCCCACCAGCGAACTCCCTTTTGCCACGAGTGGGAACACATCCTCAGGTCTTGGGGATTGGGGCGTGCACATCTTCGGTGGGGACCGCGACCCTGCCTATACCACAGTGTGTGCGTGGAGTGACACGTGGACTCTCTAGGGCCGCTCTGCTCCCTGCTTTAAATTCTTCCAGGGCCCCTGCAGACCGCAGCACAAAGCCCCCAAATGTCCCTGCCTGTCTTTAGGCTCCTGCCAGCTACCGCTGCCTTCCTCCTGCCCCTGCCAGCCGTGCGGCGAGACTTGCAACCTATTTTATTCCAGACTTCCCCATCTTCACTTAACTTCCTGAGCCTGCAATGCCTCCCCACTTCCTTCTTCATCCAGCCGGGCTATTTGGTCACCCAGGCCTCGGTTATGCCTGCTTGCACTTACAGGAACGCTCCCCCCAGCCCCCACCCGTCTGCTACCCCTGTCCCATGCCTGTGAAATGTTTCTCAGCACTTCCAAAGGGGTTCTGGGAGCTCTAGTGGAAGGGTGAGTGGGTGGGGGAGGGGAGAAACATCCTGGGATTCAGCCCTTAAGCAGTGTGCCCAGGTGGGTCTCTGTTTATAATCTGCAGTCACTGCTCAAGATTCAGGGCAGGTCCTCGAGAGATCATGTATGTGACACTCAACGAACTAACGAGGCCCTATTTTACATGCAAGGAAACAGAGAGGTTAAGTCAGTGACCTGGCGTCACACAGCAAATGGTAATATGGTTGAAAGGTTTGGTCCTAGGGAGTCTAGCTGCAGACTGGCAATGCACGCAGGGTTAGTGTCCACCTTTGAGCCCCGAGTCTCCCACTAACTCATTAACTGTGTGACCCTGAGCCAGTTACTTAGCCTCTCTGTGCCTCACAGGCTTTTTTTTTTTTTTTTTTTTTTTTTTGTGAGTGTATCACACTGTTGCCCGGGCTGTAGAGTGCCATGGCATCAGCCTAGCTCACAGCAACCTCAAACTCGTGGGCTCAAGCAATCCTTCTGCCTCAGCCTCCTGAGTAG